>CAJUYG010002001.1:0-21156 GCA_910591675.1 Galerucella calmariensis
AAAAACAGATATTCAGTTGTCCAGTGATTCCCTCTCTAGTAAGTCAGTATAGTGGAACATGCCCCAATATGGTATGGTTTTATTAACAAATAAATAAAAAGCGCTATCCCAATAAAAACCGTTCCTGGAACGTGCACTTCACTGGATTCCATTTCTAGTAGACTATCATATCGTTAGAATGTCATAAAATAAAATATTTTATTTCACATTTTACCAGAGGTGTGGTAATTTGACAACAAAGTCTTGTAGTCCTAAACTTCAAAATATTAGTCTAGTTGTCATATTTTTTCGTTGTGTCAGATAGGGGACAAAAAAAAAGTTTTCATTAATTTTATTACTAGTTAATCTTGACAACGGTAGCTGGAATGCTACCGAAACGTCGAAATAAAAAATAAAAAACATTATTGTGGTTTGATTCCCAAAAGAATGAGAGAAAAAATTCAATTTTTTGCTCTAGCTGCATCACATTATAAATCATGAATTACGCTATCAAGGAGAATGACGATATTCAACGGAATAATTCGGAACCATTTCTCTTATCTTTCTGAATTATTTTCATAATAATGTGTGTGCAAGAAAAACTATCATGTGATGGTTATTGTATGATGAATTGTGTTACGCTTGTGTGACTTCTGGAAATTGTAAGAGTTTATTCACATTCTCCAATTTGCAGGAATAATTTCACAACAGCTTATACCACCTAACCTAATAATATCTCCATGGTTTACAGTGGTCGAGTTGGTTTTGAGACAGTTGAAAATAAGAAAATGGGAATTGGGATCACATGTATTTTTTTAAATCAATAAATCGCAAAAACATCACTACTATATAAATTTGGTTGGAATATGAAACGATAAAAGAAGTTGAAGTCAATATTTGTTTGGTTTTGGAGCTAGTTCAAGTCAGTAATTCATTAAGAAAAGTGAAAATACACCCCAGAATGATCAAAGACGCAATTCAAAACAAACTTTACATGGAAAATCTTACGGAGAAACTATCTGGGAATTGTACAAAAAGAGAATGTGAAAAATGTGGATTGAGATATCTTAGAGTGAGCAGCGTACCTTATCGGAAAACTGGAATTATTTTAAATTTATCTCTGAAAAAGAAGTTCAATTTTATGGAAGTAATTTATCATAATTCGTAAAATATGACCAAATTTTTTTTGTTACTGTGGGAAGATGTTTCCACATTATAAATAGTTTTTTAGGCCCTACCCCTTATTCTTAATAGGATGCATGGAACACCAACTAGCCCTCTGAAAATTGATTAGTGATATGAATCAAATGGAATCGACTCATTGTATTAATCCAAGTAGGTACTGAAAAATATTTTTTTAGATAAATGGCAGATAATTGGTTGAACATTTATTGAAAAACTGAGAATCTAGGTGAATTGGGGGAAAATAAACACTTCCTTCCTTTCAACAGTTCTTTTGAAAAACACACCCCTATCGAATTGTTTAAGACATCCAATTACCCGAAATGGAATCAGGCAACATCACTTCACTGATATCAGGAATAAATGATATGAAGAACGAAATTTGTGTTATCGTAAATATAATGAGAATGTTAATAGAGATATTTTGAGCCACATGAAATGTTGACATTCGTTACACGCTAAACGTTAAACATGCGTTAAACTGAGTAAGCGCAGTCTTTCTAAAATAGCGGATGACATTTTTAATTAGAGAGATATTGCTTGTTAAAAAATGGTCAGCGGTTATTACGTTTGCGGTATTTTGACGTTTATTAAATGCGCGATTCACTTCCTCTCGTCTTTAACGCTAATAACGTTAGAGCTTTTCGTTATTTACGCTTACGTATCGTTGAGTGTGAATACGGCACATGATTGTCCTGCGCAGTTGACAAAATAAAACAAATCGCATCGGATTTCTGAGGTGAAGGTTTTTGTTTATCATTGTGTTCATTGTTTAGATGGTGTTCAGTTTGTGTTGTGGTTTGCGTTTAAATATGCAAACAGTAAGGTTGTTTGGTTTTTGATTTTTTTTTTTGTGAATTATAAGTATATACAGAAAAAGACAGGTTATGTCACTTCCTACATAACGCAAAGCTACGTTATTAAATTATAGTGATGGCAATAGCTCTTATTCCAAAAAAAATTTTAGGCAGACCGTTATTAAAATAACGCTACATAAATACCGCACCGTATGCGGTATTGCAATTAGCAATATCTCTCTAAATAGAGAGACCTTAAGGGCGAGTTGTATCAAACAAACTTGGCTTAATGATGACTGATGTTAAGACTGATGTAATTGTTAATAATAAATACATCAATCAGACACAGTCTAAACATCATTTATCATTAAACCGAGTTTAAGTGTTTGATACAACTCGCCCTAAGGGCGGGTTTATCAATGCTCGGTTAAATCTGTCAACCACGTAGCCCTCAGCTATCTCTAGCCGCCAGTCTAAGTCTCTGTTACAATAGAAAGCGTTTATCAATGCACCACATAACTGACAGCTAGCTAACTGGAGACTAAGTGTAATTGAGCATTTGACAACCTTGTTCGGGTTATTGAGGTGAGTGTAATGTTGTCAGAGAGTGAATTTCTCATTTTAATTTGGTGTGAGGAGGATCACCCGTTACATGAAATATACATATTATTAATTGTATTCGCATATAACATATAAAACACAGTGAATCAAGAATATAGAGGTGAAAGTTATTATTTTTCCATTTTATCATAAGCTTACTCCGACAACATCGTGGAAAATTTCACTTGTCAGTGTCAAAATTGTAGTACCTACTGTTATTTTTATTTCGTCTATGTTGTGCTTTGTTGAGTTGTTTGCATTTAAACATGTTCACAAAAAAAGATTTCCCAATTTCACGGAGTCAAAAAGACGGAGAGACCAAAAAGTATTATTCATTTAAAAATGAAATGGTACAAACAATTTTATTTTTTATTATGACCTTAAAATTTATATGCATATTTAGATTTATGATTCTAATTACGAATTACGTTTCCCGGGAAGATATCTGTCGATTCCGTCGTTAAAATTATTAACATAAAAATATTGGTTGTATTTCAAATATGTATTTTATAAATCATCATCATTTTAAATGATGTTATGAAGAATCTAACTAGACTATCATATCGTTAGAATGTCATAAAATGAAATATTTTATTCCACATTTTACCAGAGGTGTGATCTACTATGAATGGCTCTCAATAAAATTTGACAACAAAGTTTTGTAGTCTTAAACTTCAAAATGTCAGATAGGGACCAAAAGTTATTTCACTACCAGTTAATCTTGACAACGGTAGCTGGAACGCTACCGAAACGTCTAAATAAAAAACGTTATTGTGGTTTGATTCCCAAGAAAATAAGAGAAATAAGAATAAGTAATTCCACAAGGAACTTACAAAATATATCTTGAATAACTCCAGAATAAACCTTGAACTTAATATATTGGTTTACAAATTTCTGTAATATCCTGTTTTGTTTAAAATTACAATCTCAATATTTCCAAATTTCCATCCGTGCTAATGACCACAGCTGTAACAAAGCACGTTAAGCTGAATAAAAAAAAATTATTATAATTTTCAACTGAAGTGACGTCAAAAATGTTCGACATTTGCTTTGAAATATGCAGACTTCTCATTTATCGCCCTAGAATTCCATAACGTCTCCTTCATTCGTTTCACAGAAAATCCCTTGGTACTATACTTTTCAGCAACTCTGTATAAATATTAATTCATAAAGAATGGAAGTCAACACGATGTCTTTAATTTGGATCCCCTTTTATAGGAAAACATTGGACATAATATATTGCTAGTCTACCCGCTGTAGGTATAAAAGTTTTTGAGATACTTTTATTAAACCTAGAGGACTTTGGGATAACGTGGGGCTTACTAAACTGTATAACTTAATGTAAGGAGCTTTTATATTCAATGATTGATCCAATTTTAGAAACCTCAGTATCATTCATACCATGGTATGTAGTTTGTGATATGGTTCATTTCCCTTTTAATATGAACTGATTATTTTCAATCGCTTATTCTATGTTACTCATTCACTTGTTCAGGTATCAACAAAAACCTTTTTTATTATCAGTATTTTATTTCTAACACAATTGCAGACTCACAATAAATGTTTAATAACACAGTTTTATCATTATATTTGTTAATTTTTTGGGAAATTGAATCACAATATTTTTTATAGTCTTATTTCAACGTTTCGGTAGCGCTCCAGCTACCGTTATCAAGAATAATGGAGTTTTATGAATTTCAGGTTCCTATCTGACACTACGAACTAGACTAGAAGACAGACTAGACTAGACAATTAACAATATTTTGGAGTCTAGGACTCTAAGAAATATGTTGTCAAATTTTTTTAAGGTCCATGTACAGTAGATCATATCCTTGGTAAAATGTGAAATAAAATATGGTATTGAATGACATTTTAACAATATAACAAGCTAGTAGAAATGGTATCCAGCGAAGTACCCGCTCCAGAAACGGATTATGTTGGGATAGCGCTCTTCTTCTTATTTCGAAAATCCCTCCTGACCGTTAATGATAGAACGTCCAGGCGTCCTACGGGCAGGACAAAGCGTCCTGCCGGTAGGACGTAAAATTTCTTACACGATTTCGAATATAACGGGTACTGCTAGAAGGACGGAAGTAGGTTCAAATGAATCAGCGCGAAAAGAAAAGAAAAAAAACAAGTTACTTTTATGAACCCTGTGGTCAAAACGCTATTCTTTGTTCTCCTACTACTGGGCGCATTTGAGAATTTAGTTTTTTTATTTATTTGAGAATTTAGTTTTTTTATTTATTTGAGAATTTTTGTAGTTTTTGCAATTATTTGAGAATTAACTTTTTGTTAATTTTAGTGAGATTTTTTTTTGTGAAAAATAAGTTATCAATGTCGTACAAATAAGATAACTTTCAATCTATTCATTGATTTTTAATTAATATTTTAAACTGTTGACAAAATTATTCCTGACGCCTATGGAAAATGTCCCGGTACTGCTCCTACTGGAAGGACATTTAAATTAAAAAAGAGCGTCCTTCCGGCAGGACCAATTGGATTGTCCAGCTGTCCTTCTGGAAGAGGATTCCGGCAGGACAGAGTGCTGGACGTTTTATCATCAAACACATTCTGACCGAATGCCATCAGTATACAATCAGAAGACAGCCACTAAATATTGACAATAATCTTTCTAATCTTCCAATCATATTGAATAATACGCGTAACATCATCGCTCTTATCAAACTATCGAAGCACATTCAAGTGTTTAATAAAATTTTGAATTTCATTCTATAAACTAATTTGTTAGTCTTATCATTATGTTATCTTCTATCGTGTAAGCCATTGTAACCGTACAATTCATTGTAATCTTATTATCCATCGTAATTGTATAATCCTTTGTAATTTTATGGTTCATAGTAATTAAATAATCGAATGTACATGTGTAAATGGCCATAGTTGTCTAGCACGTTAAACTGAATGAGAAGAAAATTGAATTTTTCTTGATTCCTTATTTATTTCCAACAGTGTACTACTATTCAGAGTGTTTATTGACATATGGATTGATTATTTGGTTGAATTTGAACTTTGACCTACTTCTTTGTTTGTTTTTGTGAAATTGCATGTACAGTGGGTCACAAAAATATGCACATATATAATTCAATCCTCTTATCTCCTCCTCTTGAAACGATAATATCTTTATGTGATTCATCAGTTGAATTTCTCTGAAAGTAAATTAAAATGATTTGATTGTTCATAGGAATTGGGAGTTGAAAAGTCCATAACAATTCATTCCATAAAATATTATAACAATTGAATTTTTCTCCAAAAATTATATAAATATGGGGTTGGAGGTTAAGCTCACAAATTGATATTAAGTTATCTAAAAAAATGAAGGTTGCAGAATGTCAGAGCAAATGGTGTTACCAGCACGTTTGATGAGATGTATATGGGTGTTCCACAGGGAACTGTTCTGGAACCACTTCTATTTATCCTCCATGTAAATGATTTATTTATAGATCCACCAGATGGACAAATTATAACCTTTGCGGATTATACTGCATCAGTACCAGAGGAAAACAATTGGGCCAAAGTAGGAGCATAGATGAATATACAATTGAATGATATCTCTGACTGGCTAGAACTGGATGAACTATCTATGAATATCAAAAAATCTATGTTCCTAACGCTTGGTAGATATTATAATAATAATAATAATGAAAATTTGTCATAAGAGGTCCAAACATCATGTTGGACAAGTGCAGAAGGTGTCAACAACAACAGAAACGATACAACCTATTACGTCGAGATGTTCATCCTTAGCTAACATTGATTACCTACGCAGTTACAATCAACTTTGCAACATCATCCATCAGAAGTTGGCCAACAAATTTGGATTAGTTAACACCGACACGCCTCAAAACAGATACCATCCGCAGGCAGTTCTAGAGAATACTGATATTAGACTATACTACGATGGATCAATTATCACCGATAGACGGGCGACGAATGAACGGCTTGATATTGTAGTTGTGGAAAAAGAAGCTAACTCGGTCTTCCTAGTGGATCTTGCTGTACCCAATAACAACAATATTTTAGACAAATATAACGAGAAAATTACCAAATACAACGATTCTGCTCATTGAGGTAGGACAGATGTGTCAGTGTCCGTGCATTTCTTGATATGTAACTGATGAGCCTAATCCTATTTGCGTTTACACACGCTCGAGATAGGTGGACATTACCAGTATGGGCTGGGCAAGTGTATACTTGAAATGATAACTATAATTATAATACATTTATCATCCACATTGAGTATACAACAGAAGTACAATATAGTGCAAGATGAACATGAACAAAATAAAGTCAATTTACCAAATGGCGGTTCGTGGGCAGGCGGCAACAGTTTTACAGTTTCTTCCGCAAAAAGGAAAAATTATGCGCCCTCTGTACAGATTCCAGAGACAAGGTATTGCGAACAGAACTTGAAACACGTATTCTAAAATCAGCTGAAAGTCCGCTGTTAGAAATCGAATGAAACTCTACAGACATTTGAGGCTGAGGCTTGATCTTCAGACACCCAAAGTTTTCCTTGGGCAGATCGAAACATTTGCATTTGTCAATGGATTATAAGATGCAGAAATGCAACAAGCTCTGTGGCTACAACACTCCAAGACGTTAAACTGAACTCTGATTGAAGCTTAGGAATTAGGCAACAAAAAGCATATTATAGTAGTTTACCTAACTAGTGCGACACGTGATACTACAACCATACAAATATATATTTCAAATATTCAAATGTCAGTATAATGCTCCGCAAAAACTTAACAAAGTCACTTTCCACACTAGTGCGGAAAAGTGGCTTTTTCTACACTTAAAATAATTTTTTTTTCTAAAATGAGAGAAATAGGATTCCAAGAAAATGAACAGACACTTTCCACTAGCCACTTTCCACACCAAATCTTCATTTGTACACCTTGGTATTTCCTTATTCATAATTTCCCATGTCTTTTCTCCCATTTAGCGTCTCCTCGTAATATTCCACCCATAAAGCCAGATTTCCTTTAAATTGGAGCAATTTAAGAAAATTATGGTTGTACATCATGGTTGAGAAAAAAAAGGTAACCAGTTTATCCAATAAATAATTCATGTTGTCAGCCTTAGACATTTGGAAAGTGAAAGATTTATGGTCCAGCTGAAAAACAAGAACCAAAATTCACTTTGTGAGAGCCTGTACGGTTAACACACTCAAATATATTAGTCCACATGAAACAAGGAAGCTCAAAGATAGGGAATATATCTGTCATTATATTCCGTATCTCAGTCTATTACTTGGAAGGCTTAATTGTAAATTCTCGTGAACAATGTGTAACAAGTCGCTTTATGTTGGGAATTCAATTATTCTGATATACTAGGTGGAACTTGTGCAATAAATTTCTGGTAATTTATTGTGTACTATGTACACAACTACCAAAGTCTTATTGAGAATAATCCCAGCATAGAATGTAACTCCTAAAACTAATTAGAAAGAGGCGCAAATCCCAACTTCTACTCTACAAAACATGAAGAGTTGTGTAGTGAAATTTAAATATTATATTCTATTCCAAAAACCATTGTATTATGTCTCAAGCTCAGATTAATTAAATTACCGGGCACAGTGATGATCCAAGAAGTCACAATAATTTATTTTTCGACTGTCTTATTGAAAAGCGAATTATATGAAGACCAAAAATAGGGCGGTAAGTATTGTTTAGCAGCCCGGGGTAGGAAAATTCTCATCGCCACACACGATATTAGAAGTTTTTCACGAAATTTCACCTGAGAACTTTGACATTTCAAGTAAATTTTTCAATTAAACGTTAGTAAATATCAAAGTTCTGATATATATTTTCCTATCTTTTGGTTATATGCAAATGTTTTTCGCACATCGAATGAACTATAGTATATTATTAAACGAGCAATTTATGATAGCCATAATTCACGATGGGTGACGTTTGCGTCACGAGCCGCAGGCGAGGGGCGCAAGTCACCCAAGTGAATTATGGCCATAAATTGCGAGTAGAATACTATACTTTGTCCACGACACTTAATTTATTTATTAATAAATAAAAGTCAGTAGCGATTTGGCATATTACTAACCTCAAAATGTTGTGGCATCTACTTCAAATAATTTGACATATATAGAGATGGACGATACTGTAGAAAGTATCAATACAACGTACCGTTATAAATATATTGTTTTAAAATACTTAATATTAGAAGATATCGTTATGAAAAGTATCAATACTAAAAATTACAATATTTTATAGATACGATATATGTCAGAAACAAATTTCCTGAACAAAATACACAGATTTAATAGTTTATTTCATATTGTACCCCCATCTTACACTACAGTGTATTATGAACCATAATTCACGACAGTTGATATATGGGTACCATATACCTTTAGTTAGGAGGTAAAATATTGACTTATTATTAGGTGGTCGTGGACAAAATAATATAACAAAATACTTTGACACACACTGACATTCATTTGAAAAAATTACGTGAAGCTATCAAGTGGCAGATGGTAGGAAACTTCAAAAATCGTGGCGTCATGAATTTTCCGTCCTTGAAATAGGTGCATTGTATTATTGCAAACAAAAAACCTAGTGTTTTCTTTTGCATACGAGTGGACAGTAATTTTATTGTTGGAAAATTAATTACAAAATAGCAAGAAGCTAACAAATAGTATACAGAGAGAAAAATGGACAGGATGAGCTTTATGTAGAAATATCTTGCGTACATTTTCCAGATTTGGAGAAAAAGGATACATCCGAAAGCTAACGCCAAAGGGAGAAGAAACCCACAAGAGGCTATGAAAAGCCAAGTGGACTAACCCCAAATTTGCATAAAGGAGATAATTGGCTGTAAAATATTGTTAAAAATGGACCGATACATATTTTTTTTAATGGATATTTTGTTTCCAATTCGCTTTACCATGTAACTGAATATAACTAAAAATGACAAAATAATTAAGTTATGGTTTAAATCTCAGATTTTAATGTGGATTAGTTCACATTGTTGTATATAGTTCTGTTTTTTTTTTTCGGAATCATAGTAGTCAAATATTAAGTTTCTTGCAATTATTTTATTACTGCACTTAAAATTAGCGAAGATAGCAAAAAACACATAAACTTATTTATTTCAACCTATACTGTCTTATTAATAAAAATTTCTTACTCCGCCCTTACTCTTAGATTAGTCAGAGACTAGTTACTCTGAGACTAACGTAGGTTTAAAGAAGTGATACAATTGCTATTAATAAACTCCGACTAAGGAGGTAATAGTTACTCTTTCCTTATTACTGGGTTTTGACATGACTTAAGGAAGATTCACAGTTGTATGGTAGGAATTGACCAATAAAGTGACATCTTTTCTGTTTTTTATTGTGACATGTGTCAGTGCTCTGTTTATTCATTTCAAAAATAGTTAACTCATGATAATTATTTCTCAGTTTGTATTTTGTGTTAAAAGTAGTATTTCCGAATTTTCTTCACGTTTTTTTTATTGTTAATACCTAGATTTATATATATATATATATATATATATATATATATATATATATATATATAGTATGAGCTCTGCTGAAAAACTCACTCTCACTTAAATTGAGAGAATCAAAAAAGGCGTGCGGAGGAGAAACTCCAGATTACTATACAACGTAAAGAACATGAAAAATGTTTGCAACAAAAAGAAAAGGAAAAATTAAATAAAAACTGGTACAAAATTTTATTTTTAATTTTATAGCTTTCAATTCCTCTTCTAACAATGTTTTTTAGGGATTAGCCCGAATTTTATAAAATTTAATTTTCCTGTTCGGACGAATATTTTCTGCTTCTTCCAATTCTTCCATCTTTCTCAAATCTTCCAAATAATAATCCCTTCCTTCCATCGCAAAATAATTACTACTCACTGAACCAAAGCAAATACTCAATAAATATACATAATTGATAAAAATAAACTGAATAATAATACGAACTGATAATGCAAAAACGACAAACTGAATTTCGAATAAGGATATGACATTTATAATACCACAATTTGAAGTTCCACAAAACTAAGGTTATATTTATTCGAAGGTTATTCCGAGCTTAAACTACCTATTTCCTTGGATTAAAATGATTACCAAAGTTAGTCCTAGACTAACTAAACCTTGGAGTAGCATATTCCTTGTCTAATATGAGTTTATTAATAGCGTATCTGTCAAACTGATGGTTTAAGCATGGAATAAAGTTAGTCTCAGGTTACTCCGTGTTTATTAATAAGACCGATAGTATCTACATTAATCTTAATCTTGTTCCTCTAGTAACTCACCACTTGTCACCTGGGCAGATGCTTTTATGTTTCTGTAGAAGTCATGATGTACGGGTGGAATAAATTCAATTGGTTGAAGCAAATCTTCATTTTTGGACTCATTTATTACATTACCCTTGGGGCACAGTAGTGGAAGTGTAATAAGTTCCTCAGGAATCAAATTGTTACAGTGATGTTTACAACCGCTGAAAGACAGGAACAACTCTATTGGATCTAGTTATATACTCTTCACCAGCACATCGTTTCTTCTTGGCAACACTCCACTTTTTCATGGCGAACTCACTTTCTACTTTTTTTTTATTTATTTTTTTTTTATAATTTCTTGGGAAATTAAACCACAATATTTTTGAATTCTTTATTTCAACGTTTCGGTAGCGTTCCAGCTACCGTTGTCAAGAGAAAATAAGTAGAAATTAATTTTTTTATCCCTAACTGACACAACATAAAAAATTTGACAACTAGACAATCAAAAATTATTTTGAAGTTTAAGACTGCAAAATTTTGTTATCAAATTTTTATTAAGGTCCATTCATAGTAGATCATATCTGTGGCAAAATGTGAAATGAAACACTCCATTTTATGACATTCCAACGATATGATAGTCTACTAGAAATGGAAATCCAGTGAAGTGCACGTTCCAGGAACGGTTTTTATTGGGATAGCGCGTTTCTTTCGCTTATATTGGAAATGTTGTTAATAAAACGCGTTTCTTTAGTTTTTTTGTGTATGAATATGTAAGTTTTTGGAATATGTATACTCAGTTTTGTGATTTTGTGTATTTAAATGTGTATCGATTAACAACTATTCAAATTATAAATCATAAGAAAACCTGGACAAAAACTTATGATGCTATCCTGATAACGGAGGTAATTGACTTAAATATTCATACACAAAAAAACTATTAAGAAACGCGTTTTATTAAGAACATTTCCAATATAAGCGAAAGAAACGCGCTATCCCAATAAAATTCGTTCCTGGAACGTGCACTTCACTGGATTTCCATTTCTAGTAGACTATCATATCGTTGGAATGTCATAAAATGAAGTGTTTCATTTCACATTTTGCCACAGATATGATCTACTATGAATGGACCTTAATAAAAATTGGATAACAAAATTTTGCAGTCTTAAACTTCAAAATAATTTTTGATTGTCTAGTTGTCAAATTTTTTCTGTTGTGTCAGTTAGGGATAAAAAAATTAATTTCTACTTACTTTCTCTTGACAACGGTAGCTGGAACGCTACCGAAACGTTGAAATAAAGAATTCAAAAATATTGTGGTTTAATTTCCCAAGAAATTAAAAAAAAGAATGAATAATATACCACAAGGAACATACAGAAGATATCACTTTCTACTCTTAACATCCCTGGATGTTGTTGGTGGGTCAGTAACAGAAGCTTTGTCTGATGATTCTTCATAATCTTCATCTGAAAACACGAATTCAGAACCAGAGTTCTGATATGGCTTCGACTCGGATTCCGAACCAGACTCGTCAGACTTTTCAAATGTTTCCGAGTCCGACTCTGCAAAATATTTTCAACAGTAAAAAATAATGAATAACTCTCATTTTACAATTAAAGTGAAATGTACTAGTATTATTTAACTTTGAGGATTGTATTTATTATAATAATGTTTGTAATTAATAAATAAAATTGAAATATCCTCAAAAATTAAACTAATAATAGCCTTATAGCCAAGAATAGTACATTGTTTACCGGGTAGGAAAAGCTTAACATTCCTGGACGACTGTGAAGATTGCTAAGTCGAGGCGCAAGCCGAGACTTAGCAACACAGAGTCCAGGAATGTGGCTTTTCCTACGAGGTAAACATACTATTTTTCCGCAAATCGTTTAAAATTCGACAGATATTGATTGATTTAAAAAAAAACGCGATAATTTTATTCCCAAATAAATGGTGCTTTGAAATTCCTAATAAAATTACTTGGGTTACTATGGAAACGTATTGAGGTTGAATTGTCAAACTTGACGCTTATAAATTTAATTGCTGGTGTTCTCGAAAGTAAAATGATAAGTGATGATGAAATTTCCATTCCTGGGACTCCTCCAGAGCTGGTTGAGGCAGTGAATACTGCTTCATTAGAATTATTGCCAAAGAAATCAAGAGAAAAGTACGAAAATGCATACAGACGTTTTATGGATTATCGCATGAGTAAAAATACGAGTTCTTTCTCAGAAAATGTTGTAATGGCATACTTCCTAGACCTTTGTTTAAAGATGAAATCTTCAACATTATGGGCCAATTATTCAATGCTGAAGTCAACCCTTGCACTTAAACACAATGTAGATATATCTACATACTCAAAACTTCGTTCTTTATTGAAACGGCAAGCTCAAGGTTATAGGACAAAGAAATCTAAGATTTTAACGAAGGAAGAAATTGGAAACTTTATCCAGGAAGCTCCAGATAAAGAAAATTTAATGATTAAGGTAATTTACAAGGTTTTAATTTCTATTTAGATTATAGCTTTATTTATTTTTTAGGTGGCTGTAATATTTGGTATTTCTGGGGCCTGTAGAATGGATGAGTTAGTCCGAATGACTGTACACGATATAGAAGACTTAGAATCTAAGCTTTTAATCAGCATATTTGATTCGAAAACCAACAAACCAAGATCATTTGTAATTAATCAGATCTACTTGAATGTTTATCGAAAGTATGTTTCGTTAAGACCAGAAAATATGAACAGTGACCGATTTTTCTTTAAATATCAAAGCGGAAAGGGTTGTAGACAAGTGGTAGGAATTCATCAATTTAAAAAAATGCCCAAAATATATAGTTGCTACTTATTTGAACTTGGTAAATCCGACTGAATATACTGGTCACTGCTTTCGTCGGTCTTCTGCAACAATATTGGTTGACTCTGGTGCCGACATAACTAGTTTAAAGAGGCATGGCGGATGGAAGTCATCAAACGTTGCTGAAGGATATATCGAAGAATGACATTTCCTTACAGTGAGGAAGTCCTGACTTTTTCTTCAAGAAATTTTGACAGGAATGTCAAAATTTCCTAGCGATTTGCGGAAAATTATTATTTTCATTATTTTCCATGGAAATTTTATTATTAATAAAGTACTTACGATCAATTATATTGAACATAGTATTCACAAATTTGTAGAATATTAAAATTAGTCAAAAACTCAATCAATTTCATCAATTTCAATCAATTTGATCACAAAATAAACACATGCTTCTATCACGTTTACCACTTTGCTGACTGCGGCACAATGGACTAAGCGCGGAGAGTCCACTATGCTTTCTAATGAATATGTGAGTTGCGAAAAAGCAAAACAACGATAGCACTGCCATCTAGCGGTCTATTTTAAAAAGTGACTTAGTCCACTTTGCTGTTGGTAGATATGGGTTTCAAAATTCAAATGGTATCAAAAAAAGAAAACTACAATTTTGTGGGTTAGTCCACTTGGCTTTTCATAGCTTTAATTGTCATACGTGGTATTTGCCCCACTTTGGTATGGTGAAACCTAATAAGCTCGAAAAGCTAAGGATAGTTCATGATGCGGCTGCAATAAGGTATGGAATGACCCTGAACGATAATCTTATCAGTGGTTCTGACTGTTTATTATTTCACTCAATTTTCCAATAAAGCGATATGCCTTCACGGCCGATATACGAGAAGTGTTTTTACAAGTGAGAGTACGACCAGAAGATTGTTGCGCACAACGTATATTATGGAGAGGTATGAGAGGGCTCTTTTTCCCCCACCTTTGAACGTCCTCCACTTCAAATTTCAACGGTTATTCTACCAAACGCTGATGCGACACTTCGGTTGATTTACAAAATGAACAGAATTTGTGTATTCTCTCTTAAAAAGCAACTTCTGTTGAATTCATTCACGGAAGAAACTTTGAAAAAGTGTCAAGCAATCTTGCTAATTCGTGTAAAGTATAGCGTCGCATCAGCGTTTGGTAGAATAACTGTTAAAATTTGAAGTGGAGGACGTTCAAAGGTGGGGGAAAAAGAGCCCTATCTTTCGAACTAGCTAGCTTAGGTATTGTGTACGAAAATTCGGATTCTTACCGACGAGTATACCTGTCTTTTCTAGTTCGTTTTCAATATACCCGTTTATTCGCATACATTTATATTTCCAACGTTAGAGAAATACATTATATTTCCAACGTAAGAGATTCAATTCCTCATTTTTTATACCTTCAATAATTAATGCTTCTTCCTAAGCACGAATATTTTGCGAAATTACAACTCATACAAATTTGTCCTGTGGATTAATCAATTAAGAGTATTTAAGAACGTAAATCAATTTCAAGTTATTACAATAGCCAAAATCACACTTCCAAGTGACATTTACTGGTGTAGATAAGATAAGTTTTTCTGAACCCACAATTTTTTATTTTTTTGCATAATAATACCGCACGAAACGTATCAAATGATTAAATAAATAGTTTGTCGATGCGATACAAATGGTAATTATCCATAGAACTACAAATTAAAACTTCAAATGACGTTTTCTGATTGTTAAAATAACAATACAAATGTAGAAATATCGTGATACGCAGCCTGAAACTCAAACGGCGCGCGTGGTATACCTTTACCTTTTTCACCTGACTGAAGGACGTTGTTCTACTGAACACATGACTGACGGATGTTTTGATGTTCAATACGTAATTCTGAACCCTCAGACAAAATTTGAAGTTTTAGAAACGAATTGCACTTAATAATTATTCATCCTACGTCTATCCGGACTGACTGACCAGCTCTGTTCTAATGTATGACTGACTGACCAATACAACTTTTATTTCATACAAGAGAGAAGTTGTATAACAATTTTCAGCTTTTAGAAATTCATTTTGTTCACCCGTCAAATGATACACCTTTAATATCGCACCTGAGCCACCTGTTCTACGGCACGCTTGACTGACCGGAGCATGTTAGTGTACCCATCGGCTACAACGATTTAAAAAAAAACGAGCCTTTAGAAATTGAAACAGTTTTTTTGGCTCTGGCTCTTGGACTAATATGGATGATTATCTAGGAGGAGCAGATATTTGTCTAGAAACAACGCAATTGATAAAAGATATAATACACATCCATCAGCAAGGAGGATCTGTCATATGCAACTGGACATCAAAATCGGAAAAAATACTCCAAAGCATTGACCCTGAACTGGTGGCTGATAATTTTAAAACACTAAAAATCGATGGAAACACATATTTAGAAAATATTTTAAGAAATTTTTGGAATCAGTCAAAATACACCTCTGAATTTCAAACAAAGTTTTATGAAATTGATAGAGATCTTTTAACGACAATGGGACGACTTCTAAACGCGAAATCTTGAAGATTATCATAAGTCCAATAACTGAATACCTGAAAATATCGAAAGCTCCCAGACAGTCGCTGAAGACCTCACTTTAGGCTCGATTTGTAGGTCATGGCAAGTGTTTTTGAGCGAGAAAAAACTCAACGCGATTGATTTCACGGGAGGGGGCGGGAAACGGCCCCTTTGACCCTGAAAAACGGGTTTTCCGCTAATATCTGGCTAAATATGCGAATCAGAGAAATTTTTTTGGAACAAAAAATGAGGATCGTCTTATTATTCATAAAAATGGTTCCCACGAATTTTCCACAATACCAATATTTTTTGAAAAAATTGACTTCCAAAAATTCATAATTTTCATACTGAATAGAAATGGTAGAATGTATGAATTCAAAATAACAAGCTCTTTCAAAATTTGTAGAAATATATAGGGTGTCCCATTTGAATTGAAGGAATTGGTGGAGCTTCCGGTTAAACCGGAAGTATATTATTAACGGAAAAATGTAGGTACATCAGATGCATTTTGGTACATTGCACTCACCTGCAAATTTTCATGAATATCGTTTTTTTCGGTCAAGAGATATTTACTTGGTTTCATACTTTATCCCAACCCTGTATATAGGATGATAAGTTTTTGAATCGCGCTTGTTCAACAGATTTTGCAGAACTCCGGAAACGGCTGAAAAATGTGGCTGGGCAAATCAATTTTTCATTAAAACGCAAGGAAGATAATGGAAAAGAATTTCTGAGGTCATCAAAGATCTCCTAAGGTTCCATTATGAGAAAAATTGGGATAAAAGACTATTTTTTGAAAAAATATGAACAAATTGATAAAATCGTCTCAAAATGTTGTGGAAAAAAACCTTGTCCGGTTTTTTAAATATTTTTGACAAGTACGAACGAGCTGCAAATCCCATGGAATGATATCTACGGGTCTTCCTAATGCGATGAACTTTGAATCATCGGAAAATGTCAATTTTTTGCCGAGTTTTGGAACAATTCGTCCGCCTGCTTACAAGTTAATGCATATATAGCAGGGGACTTTTGGGTCTCATTGTCTTGAGAACTATCGAGTTTTTGAAAAATGATTCCTTTTGATAGGAACCATTTTTGTAAATAATAAGACGATCTTCATTTTTTGTTGGAGGGAAAATTTTCTAATTCGCATATTTAGCCAGATATTAGCGGGAAACCTGTTTTTCCGGGTTTAGGGGGCCAATTCCCCCCCTTCCGTAAACTCAATCACGTTAAGTTTTTTCTCGTTTGAAATACCTGTCATGACTACAAATTAACCCAAAGTAAGGACTTCGGGAACTTTTTACGAGCTTTGTTCCTTCATCTACTGGACTATACATATGTCCGTTTTCAACTCTTAAGGATTCGTAGCACACATTGGTATTGCCTGGGACGAGGAGATTACTGACTCTTCAAAGGATAAATGACAAATTTGGCTTGAATATTCACAAAAGATCTATGAATCTCAGATACCTAGGATATTTTTCACCTTGAACCGTGCAAATAGTCAAGTTCAACTTCAAACTTTTCGTGAATCTTCGGAGAAATGTTAAGCCGAAGAAGAATACTTTAGAGTCCAAGAAGGTGATACAGTTTAAGTGAGTTTTGTTTGTGCCAAAACTTGAGTAGCTCCAGTAAAACCCATGTCGATACCACGACTTGAACTCCATGCAACGCTGATGACGGCTCGACTAAGCCGTATTTTGGAAAATGATTTACTAAATTCACAACAGATATTTCACTGGACTGATTCACAAACTGCTGGATTCGTTCCGAGGTAAGACGATTTGAGATTTCTGAGAATGGCCTCACTGTTGTCAGTGGTAGATTCGATAATGCACCTTTAGACGGAGCAACAATTAGACCTTCCATTCTAGATGTACTTTAGGACATTATGAAGCTTCTTATTAAGCATTTTCATGAAAAATTTAAGTCGGGAATAGTAACAATCAGCTTGTCTTCTTGAACGTTCACATCTTCCGTGGTCATCTTCGCTAATTCATTAGTTCGACAGGCTCTCCAATTCTCCAATGAAATGTCAAACTAAACTGAAGAATTTTTACAATAGATCTGACAACGTCTTGAAGTCTTTTTACTCCGTTGGCTGTAAATTTATCTGGCCGTCAAGTATAAATTGTCTTTACGATTGGTAAATTTTTATTTATGATGAATAGCAGGAAAGTAACTAAGATATCTTCTCATCTTGAAAAAAATCACATCTTTTGTTATTTCATTGGAATCTGTTGGACATCTCGGTGGATTCGAACTAAACATCATCCATGAGAACAAAATGCCTAAACGCTGAGGTCTCTAAGCCTCTAACTGTTGGTGCCGAACTAATCAATCAATCACTCAATCAACACCTCTCAACACGTCGGTGCGGCTATTCTAGAAGCAAAGTCTAATGCCCGTATTTATAGTCGAGTCTTGAGCTCGAGCTTGAGGTTGAGAACGCCTTGAGACGACAACGTATTTTATAGTCAAATCTCGAGACCCACAGCTTGAGAAACGCTGCAACTGCGCATGTGCGAATGGAGTATTGCTTAAGGCAGCCAGCAACCTGTTTTGGGCTCGACTTGAGACGTGATTTGTGACATTTGTTTTGTTATTTGAGGTTAGATTGTGTATTGGGTTTGTAACAGAACAACAATTTTAATAGGTTTTTTGGAATTTCTGATTATGGGGAGGAAAATATGCAAAATGATAGGATTTCAAGAAGATACATAAGGGATCCAAAGAGTTCTTTGGAATTTCATAACGCGGGAGAATTTCAGTCACGTTATAGATTCACAAAAAATATCGTTAATGATATAATTCGACCTTCGGTTGTCGAAAATTTAACGAAAGTAAATAATAAATGTACTCACTTTTATATAAGAAATTAATGAAAATAATACTGATAAGCCCAAAAATAACAGAAATGCAGAAAATAGCGTTACGGCATCAAAATTCACGACTCATGTGTCATAATTGTCATAAAATACACGAACAATTTTGAAATTTTCCATGCTGGCCAACAGATAATCTAATTGCTACGCTTGAGATACGTCTTGAGTCTTTCCTTAGCGGAGAATTCACGAAGATTGGACTATAATATGCATCAAATCTCGAGGCCTGAGTACGGCAGGCCATGCACGACTCAAGTCGGAGGTTGGTTTCGACTATAAATACGGGCATAAGTCTATTACTAATCATATCTCCCTGGTACGTAAGAAACGAAGATATATACAACGACCTAAAACCGCAGAAGGTACTAGAGATAATGGACGCAAGAGCCAGAAAGATATTAGAAGAGCTTAGATCTCATCCGAACACAGAGCTGAGAGACCTGACGAGCTACACGGCAGAAGACTACAAAAGACACAAACGACCTAGGAAACAACTTTAGGACCGCCCATAGGAAGCAAAACAACAAGAAAAACCCCACCAGAAAAACACAAAAAAAAACACAAATACCATGCAAGTGGGTGCGTGTGGACACATGCGCACTCACAAGCATACAAAAAAAAACAAGAAAGAAAAAAAACCGTGTGTGGGGATGATTGGGGCGTGTCCAAAATGGGCAAGCACTGTTCATCTGCGCACGCACCAAAAAAACTCAAAAAAAAACAACAACAAAAAACAAAAAAAAATCAAAAAACACAAAAATCACCGGGGTGGACAAGAAAGAACACTGCGAAGAGGAACCCCCCAATACGGGGTCCCCGCACTTCTCGGGGACACCTGAGGGGCCAGCTCTAAAGAAATGCGACGGATCACTCATGTTAAGGCCGGTTCCACCAAGGCGGGTGGAACAGACTTTGACATGAGGCGGCGAAAGCACACACACACAACCGAACCGACATAACGACATGGAGAAGAACAAGGGAACATAGCCACCAGAGCTACCCCTTAACATGGAAAGACATCCCTGAAGCCACCCACAGAATAAAGGGGGGAAAGGGATACGCGATCGCGATGAACGAGTGAGGTCCTGCCGGAAGTGGCAGGGGGTGGATGGAAGGTTCTACTTAGCATCAACCCGCGGGCCATAAGCCCGGGGGTGGATGCTTTGTGGGACGGGTTTTCTCACCCGTGTACTAATCATATTCAAAACTTCGATGCTGATATTAACACAAATTCAACGGTCACAAGGAAGTCTGATGTAACTCCAAAGCAAAAAAGAAATATTTTTATCGGCAAAACAGTCCAAGTGCAATATCAAAACTGTGTCTAAGATTGGTAACTCTCTATGTAATAAGACTTTAGCCGGGTTGCCTGATGTGTATACTGCTATGAAAGTAACTATGAGGCGTGATCTTCCTGAAAATGCATGGAACTGTGATGTTTATCCAACAGGTGCAATGACCTCGGAAGAGGATCGCAACACAGGCGTTGGATCCTGTTCTTGACAAACAGGTAGTAGCACAATATTGAAATCAGTCGTTGAAATAATATATGTATAAATCAGACACATGTTTCAAGATTATCTCAGTGAATAATCAATCAATATAAAATAAAATAGATAGAATTGATATAATTCTAAAAAAATATACAGCATAATATGTATATCAGAATCTTGTTGCGATAGACATTGCGATAATTCTATAGAGATCAATGGCTATGTAATTAGTATTACACATATTTTATCAAAAAAATGACACGGTGGTACGTAAAAAGAGGGTATTTGAAAAATATAACTCCGAATGCTGTGTAATATAGTTCAAGGTAAATGCTGCTAATTTCTGCTTGATGATATTTTTCATAAATCTCAATGTGTCACTTAATTAACTTGCGTTTCAACGGAAGTACGGAATTGCTATGATTGTGTAATTGTGTGTGGTGATTTTAACAGAAAAATCTTAAATTACGCTGGTAAATATTTATTTTGATGGATTTAATGAAAAGCTTCAACCTTTCATGTTGTGATACTGAGGCTACAAGGGATGCCACTGATAAAATACATGCGAAGTTCCAAAATAGATTATTTCCT
>CAJUYG010002001.1:21166-43439 GCA_910591675.1 Galerucella calmariensis
CCACTGATAAAATACATGCGAAGTTCCAAAATAGATTATTTCCTTATCAATTCCTCGCTTGAATATGAAGAATCGGTTATTGATCCACAACTTGGCGATCATTTTAGTCTCAAAATTAAGCTTGGAAATACTTACTGCTTAGGAGCGGTTGAAAATGAAAGAGGAAGTAATATTTTCATTAGAAATATGTCTAACGAAAGCTAACGCAATTTCGCCCCGGAACTGGAAAAATATTTTTATGACGTTATTGATGTATCGGACGATATTGATCACACTTTTATGATCTTTGTAAATATTACTGAATATTAATTTGAGTTAACTTGTCCTATAATCAGAGAAGAGCCAAGGTAATAGATCTGTGATCAACAGAAAATGGATTACTGATGGAATTATCGGAATGGAAGACGACTTAAGGAATTTGTCAAAAATTACGACTGACGATCAGGTTCTGTCGATTTATGAAGGTCAAAAATCATTATACTAAAAATATCAACCCAACAAAAAAGGCTGTTTTTCAACAAGAACACTGAATAAAAAAAGCATCAAGTGGAGCAAAACTAATTTGAAATGCTAATCCCTAAACAGTTCAAAGTGCGAAAAATAATATCCAGTCGATTCAAATCGATAACCAGGCTATTTTATTGAGAGCTTATATTGCTTATTATTTTGTAGACTATGCCCAAGCTGTGCTTGGAATGGTATAGAAAACTGTTTAACCAATACTACATCTAATGACTTTACTGTTATGCACGTCAGTAGTACTTTCTGTTATATAGGGATTTCTCATTTTGAAGTAGCGCGATTCGCTCACTAAAAAATACTCACTCGACTGCATTTCAACTGAAATAATGAAATGCGTATTTCCTTACCTAACAAATCCTTCCCCATATACTTGAAAACGAGCTTACATTACCGATATATTAGAGACTACTTAGTTTGGGTTTTTGGTGAGTGGGTCTATATGCCCCCCCACGACACACCAGAGTCTATTGTGGCTCATATCCATTCAAATTTTATCGAACGAATCAAAATTCTCAACAAATTCGATTATGTTATTTGGTGAATATTTCAGGTCCGAGGGCGAGAGAGAGACCCAGCCAAGCATCAGGCACAAATAATATGCTCTGCTGTTTCATCATCTTCCAGACAAAGGAGGAAGGTCAGAATTTCCGATATTTCAAGTCTTAGCATATGACGATTAGCATGACAGTGACCTGTTAAATGGCCTGCTAGACAACGTAGATCATGTCTGCTATAGTCTGACATTTGTTTGGATACATTTTTTGAGGGATGTATAAACACCTTTGAATGAAACAATCCTGGAATATTATACCAGAAGTCCAGAGCTCATCTTGCGTTATTTGGTGTTTGTTCGGCATAGCTTGTTGCGACTCTAGTCCGATAGTAACATGCGTCACCCCTCCTTGCAAGAGAGTCTGCGGTCTCTTTTCCCTCCATGCCAAAATAATCAGGGATCCATTCTCTATTAAGTTCTCTTATTGAGAAGTCTTTTTTGGCAGTCTAAAACCATTTTTGTCGTTACACGGTGAGAGCTCAGTGCTTTCAAAGCTGCTTGGCTATCCGAGAAAAATTTTATTGTTCCATGTGTGAGATTGTTTTGCACTAATCTCTCCACATATGAATCAGTGGCATGAATTTCCGCCTGATATACGGTTGTAAGGGATCCTGGAGAGGTTGAAATGTATGTCCTAGGTCTGTGCTTGTATACAGGGTGGGGCAATCTTCTGACATCGGAGAATTACATCGTTGTGGTGAGAGATAGACCTTTATTATTTTTGTCTGAGCTAATACAGTTACTGAGGGCACAATTTGGAAATACTTTCGATTCTACAGGGTGTTCCAAAACCACGTAGCAGCACAAACTTACATTTTTTCAAATGGAACGTACTATATTTTGTTCAAGAATCGAAAAGATCTCACCGAGAGCGTTACAAAAATATAGCACTCTAATATATTATAAGGGTGTTTCACAAAGATATGGCCAATTATTAGCAAAAAAGACCTCCTCTTTAATACTCTGCAAAACAGTAAATTAAAATAAATCAACAGGTCTTTGTATTCAAATGTCATACACATATCATTGGCTGTGCTCAGTATTAATTACCTTTTTTATCTGTGGTTTCTTTAATACAGGGTGAATCAGAACGCAAATCAAGCAATATCTCAAAATTTTTAGATGAATCACCCTATAAGTATTTTTACAATTTGTTAGTACAACTAATAAACTTCCAAACGATGTAGTACACTTAGGGCATGAGTTGATGGAGAATAGTAGAATTTTTATGATAATGGTCAAAAACAAGTATTTTACGTACACAAATTAAATGGTATTAAATTTTTACATGCAACCTCTTGAAAATTTTAACATTTCTGAGGCATACATTTTAATCGTAATTTTGGATGCATCTACAATATCTAATCAATGGAATAAAATGTTTGCTAATACCCTAGGTACCTGCAATTACCAAAAATTTCATATTTATTCATGTTTCACTCTCAAGAATTGTTATTATAGGTTTGTTTGAGAATGGGCGAAACATAATCAAACCATTTTTGATTATATCAAGTGGGCTACTATCAAAATAGTATCTACTGAATAATGTCAAAAAAATATTGCTGTATTCTTCGTTTGTGTTGTGGAAGTTGATTCAAACACAATAGTTAACTTGTAGTTCCAACAAGATGGAGCATCTGTATATCACGTTCGTTGTGTACGTAGGTGGTTGAACAGACATTTTACCGACAGGTGGATAGGACGTGGTGGACCAATCTCGTGGCCTCCTCTATCTCCAGATCTCACACCGATGGATTCCTTTTTATGGGGATACATCGAACAGCTTGTGTATCAAACGGAACCTACTACCAGAGAAGACGTGAAAGAAAGGATTCGTAACGCATTTTCCACAATAACTCCAGCTATGTTGGAAAGAGTGAGATCCTCGTTTTTAAAAAGAATTGTATGGAAGTAAATGGTCGCTATTTTGAACACTTAGCATGAGCTTTTATACTTTTTATAGAGAGTCAATGTACATTTATGTAAATGTGAGTGTTCTTATAATGTTGGTTTTCATAATGTTAGTTTTTTAAAAATAGAAAAAGTTGGAAAATAAAATACAAGCTTGCATTTTACATAACTAAGATATACTGTTTGTGATGACTTAAGTAATTATATACTACAAACTGCTTTTATATTTATTAGTACCATAATGACACTATTTACAGTAAACAAAAATATTTCTTCCAACATAATTCCTTCTTTCCTTCCTCTAATGGTAAGAGTAGAAGTCAAAGATTTTTCAGATGCATCCAAAATTACGATTAGAATTTATGCCTTACAAATGTTAAAATTTTCAAGAGGTTGCATGTAAAAATAATACCATTTAATTTGTGTATGTAAAATACTTGTTTTTGACCATTATCATAGAAATTCTACGATTTTCCATCCACTCATGCCCTAAGTGTACTACATCGTTTGGAATTTTATTAATTGTACTAACAAATTGTAAAAATACTCATAGGAAGATTCATTAAAAAATTTGGAGATATTGCTTGATTTGCGTTTTGTTTCATCCTATATTAAAGAAGCCACAGATAAAAAAAAGTAAATAGATACTGAGCTCAGCCAATGATGTGTGTATGACATTTGAATACAAAGACCTGTTGATTTATTTTTATTCACTGTTTTACAGAGTGTTGAAGAGGAGGTCTTTTTTGCTAATAATTGGCCATATCTTTGTGAAACACCCTAATAATATATTAGAGTACTATATTTTTGTAACGCTCTCGGTGAGATCTTCTCGATTATTGAACAAAATATAGTAAGTTCCATTTAAAAAAATGTAAGTTTGTGCTGCTACGTGGTTTTGGAACACCCTGTAGAATCGCAAGTATTTTCAAAATGTGCCTTCAGTAACTGCATTAGCTCACACAAAACTATAAAGTTCCATTTATCACCACAACGATGTAATCCTCCGATGACAAAAGATTGACCCTGTATACCTGGACCAGATCCTGAGGGTGTTTTTGAGCTATTTGTGTACCGACAGCTGTCTGCTCTCAATAGTAGTTAATCTTAATAGAGAACCGATTCATTTCTATTTGGAATCACGACGGTATAAAGCAGATTGTAGTTTACTGTTGGAGGCATGTATCAGAGGTCATCTCCAGAGTACTGTTACCAGTATCCACTAGCATTCTGCTTCGTTCTGTATGAGCCTGTTTTGTGCATTTAGCAATATGCGCAATTCCGTATGCTGCCCATCTAGCCTCCCTTTCCAGAGATAAATGGAGAGGGGGTAGGTCCAGAAGGATTTCCATGGCTGATGACAGTGTGGTACTGTTGGCACCAGAAATTACCAGACTAACCCAACATAACCAGATACCCAAGCCCCAAGGGATCCACAGATCCTGTGACATGTCCAAAAGGATAGTCAGGCCTTATAGATAACTTTTTCCAAGTGAGCATTCCATGTAAGTTACGTTTCTGGGATAATCCCCAAATATTTGGTATTTGGTATTGGCATAGATGGAGAACAGGTTAGGCTTAGTTAATGGGAAATATTTTGACATACATGCCAATCTCATCCACAAACTGCTCACCATTCTGAACTAGTGGGAAGGAGCTTCATCGTGGGGAAAAAATCTGAATTAATGCGGTGGTGAATAATCTGAATGATTTATTTCCAGCTCTCTAAATACACTCACTTTCAAAAGTCTTGCACCCCCCCTATATTGGGATTATATCTATTTTTTTCTTAATTTTAATCCCATCATGTTAAATATTACTTAAAACCATACATTGAAATCGTACAGATTTATTTACTGGAATAACATAGGTTGGTTTAACAAAAAATTAAAATTGAAATGGAAAAATTTGAAAATACAAAAATAATATTTTCAGAAAAAAACGGAAAAAGGATGAATGTTATAATAAATTTAGTACTTAGTATTTCCACCTCTACTTCTTATCAATGCATCAACGCGTCTATGCATGCCAATAATCAAATTATTAATCACTGCCTGTGGAATATTGTCCCATTCCTCTGTAACCGCAACAATAAGCTCTTGCGTGTTTCTTGGAGGGTTATTTCGGTTAAAAATGGCTCTTGAGACATAATCCCACACATGCTCTATGGGATTCAGGTCAGGGGACATTGCCGGCCATTCCAATCTTGCAATGTTTCCGTTTTCCAAGGCTTGTTGAACGGCTCTGGTGCGATGGGATCTGGCATTATCGTCCATAAAGATGAACTGGGCTCCGATTGCATTACGTAATGGTTGAACGATAGCATTAATGATGTTTTGCAGGTAATATGCACCGGTCATTGTTCCTGGAATATGAAGGAGTTGTGTTCTCCCATTAAATCTGATACCACCCCAAAACATTTGCGTTCCGCCACGATAAGGGGCAACACCTATGGCAGTTGCTAGTCTATTTTGTCCTCCTGTCTCCCTCCAAACCCTTTCCCGATAGTCATCACTCACTAATCCAAACCTGGACTCATCTGAGAAAAGAACGTTCCTCCATTGTGGCAATAACCAATGTTGATGAGCTCTTGCCCACTGCAATCGAGCGGTACGGTGACGAGCAGTTAACAAAGGCACCCTTAAAGGCCTTCTGCGCTTCAATCCTGACGCCAAAACTCTTCGACGGATTGTTGCGGTCGAGATCACGCGATTAAACGTTCTCTGGAATTGAGATCTTAGTAATGGTACAGTGACTGATCGTTCTCTGCGGGCTAATTGAGCAAAATACCTATCTTCTCGTCTAGTACTAACAGTAGGTCGGCCAGTTCGAGGCCTACTATTCACTTCCCCAGTCTCTTCATAGCGTCTAATGGTCCTGCTAACCGTAGATCTCACAAAATTTAGCCTATTGGCTACCTGGTGACGAGACAACCCTTCTTGCCACAGAGCAATAATTCGAGTCCTATCAAAAGCAGACAACTCATTTCTAGGCATTTTTAACGTTTATACAACTTATTAGTACCAACTAACAATATAAACTGATAAGCAGAAACAGGCATTTTTTACCAGATCGGAATTTACACGATCCAAAACACGTTTTTTGTGGTATAGTGTAAACAAGTTCTTCTTATCAGCAAAATACTTTTATAGAGTATTTATTTCTACATATTTCGCTAAGATACAGGGGGGGTGCAATACTTTTGAAAGTGAGTGTATATCAAGATATCCTTCAACTAAAAAAGTAATTTTCTTAAAGTAAAAAAAATTAAAAATTATATGACCACAGTTGAATAATAATAATAAATAAAGGAATACCGTTAACGATGGAAAAGTTAATCGCACAGTAACACCAACAACATAGCTTTTGTGGTCCCCCTAGAAAATACATCGAAACGGTTAACATATTATAATTTGCCAGGCCTAAAACCCCTATCTTTCAATTAATTAAGACAAAACATGTTTGATATTTCAACTTTGCCATTGCCATTTCCCGAACTAAATATAAACGGAATAAATCAAAGTAGCGTATCCAAAACTATTGTTTTTTTCATCACTTGTCATCTTTATGGTCTCAATGGGTTAGGTACACTAATGAGAACATTTTTTAGTGTTAGGTATTATTGTTGTTTATGTAGCCTAACTTTTTCTACCTGCAAGGGGTGAGAATTTATTATATCCGCATTCCTTGTTACATTACAAATTGCAATTCAATATCCAATATTTGTTCGATATCGGGATAATAAACTTTTTTTTTAATTTTTAACTCCCCTCTCTATCAATCAACATTTTTTTTGGTGTATGTATAAGATAAAAAATAGCAGAAAATGAACATGGTCTAGGTCCCGCCGTCGATGACGTTTAAGCAGGCAGAGACATAAGTGGATTTTGTTTGTGCGTGATATGACTTCGGGATTGGCCCTTTCTACTATCAAAGGGAATAAAATATAGTTTTGAGGTTTGTTATTTCCCCGACCTGGAATACAATAGCCGCCTGGGGGGATTGTTAAACAAGAAGGCTTGTGACTGGATTGAAAATGCCTCTTCTGTTGGATTATTAAGATATGGAAACCGCTTTGATGTCGCAGAAGCCAAAGTGCTGATTAAATCGCGAAAATATTTCACCTATGTTGAGTATTCCCGTTATGTTGAGATATTTTCATGGAACAAATTCGAAGAATATTGTTCAAGGCTCATGTGAGATTCCTTGAGTTTCGATGACTAGCTTATGATTTCGATTACCACGTATGGAGATTATTCGATTGCGAGCTCCCAATCTACAGAATTAGATGCTTCGTTATTGAAAGTGAGAATATTGAGAGGGTTGGTGTTACTATTATACCCAAACTTCCACGTTAATCACTTATAGAAGATCTTTGTCTACCATTTATTCAACATAAACAGCAATCATTTAATAAATTAGGGATATGGAATTTTCTTGCATATAAGGAATGTTTCTCGACGAGCTTACACTCTGTATACAGGGTGGGGCAATCTTCTGACATCGGAGGATTACATTGTTGTGGTGAGAGATAGAACTTCATAGTATTTTGAGAGCTAATACAGTTACTGAGGGCACATTTTGAAAATACTTTCGATTCTACAGGGTGTTCCAAAACCACGTAGCAGCACAAACTTACATTTTTTTTAATGGGACGTACTATATTTTGTTTAGGAATCGAAAAGATCTCACCGAGAGCGTTACAAAAATATAGCACTCTAATATATTATAATGGTGTTTTACAAAGATATGGCCAATTATTAGCATAAAAGACCTCCTCTTTAACACTCTGCAGAACAGTAAATTGAAATAAATCAACAGGTCTTTGTGTTCAAATGTCATACACACATCATTGGCTGTGCTCAGTATGAATTAATTTTTTCATCGTTGGCTTCTTTAATACAGGGTGAAACAAAACGCAAATCAAGCAATATCTCAAAATTTTTAATGAATCACCCTATAAGTCTTTTTACAATTTGTTAGTACAATTAATAAACTTTCAAACGATGTAGTAAACTCAGGGCATTAGTTAATGGAAAATCGTAGATATTTTATGATAATGGTCAAAAATAAGTATTTTACATACACAAATAAAATGGTATTAAATTTTTACATGCAACCTCTTGTAAATTTTAACATTTCTAAGGCATATATTTTAATCGTAATTTTTGCTAATACCGTAGGTACCTGGAATTACCAAAAATTTCATATTTATTCATGTTTCACTTTCAAGAATTGTTTGAGAATGGGCGAAACACAATCAAGCCATATTTTTGATTATATCAAGTGGGTTACTATCAAAATAGTATCTACTAATAAATGTCAAAGAAATATTGCTGTATTCTTCGTTTGTGTATAGGAAGTTGATTCAAACACAATAGTGAACTTGTGGTTCCAACAAGATGGGGCATCTGTATATCAGAAATTTTACCGACAGGTGGATAGGACGTGGTGGACCAATTTCGTGGCATCCTCGATCTCCAGATCTCACACCGATGGATTTCTTTTTATCAAGCAACTTGTGTATCAAACGTAACGCATTTTCCACAATAACTCTAGCTATGTTGGAAAGAGTAAGATCCTCGTTTTTGAAAAGAATTGTATGGAAGTAAATGATCGCCATTTTGAACACTTAACATAAACTACTATACTTTTTATAGAATGTCAATGTTCATTCATGTAAATGTGAGTGTTCTTATAATGTTGGTTTTCATAATTGTTAGTTTTCCAAAAATAGAAAAAGTTGGAAAATGAATTACAAGCTTGCATTTTACATAACTAAGATATACTGTTTGTGGTGACTTGAGTAATTATTTCGTAAAGACTACAAACTCCTTTTATATTTATTAGTACCTACTATAATGACATTAGCCTACTTACAGTAAACAAAAATATTTGTTCCAACATAATTCCTTCTTTCCTTCCTCTAATGGTAAGAGTAGAAGTCAAAGATATTTTAGATGTATCCAAAATTACGATTAGAATTTATGCCTTAGAAATGTTAAAATTCACAAGATGTTGCATGTAAAAATTTAATACCATTTAATTTGTGTATGTGAAATACTTGCTTTTGACCATTATCATAAAATATCTACGATTTCCCATTAACTAATGCCCTAAGTTTACTACATCGTTTGAAAGTTTATTAATTGTACTAACAAATTGTAAAAAGATTTATAGGGTGATTCATTTAAACATTTTGAGATATTGCTTGATTTGCATTTTGTTTCACCCTGTATTAAAGAAGCCACAGATGAAAAAAGTAATTAATACTGAGCACAGGCAATGATGTGTGTATGACATTTGAACACAAAGACCTGTTGATTTATTTCAATTTACTGTTCTGCATAGTGTTAAAGTGGAGGTCTTTTTTGCTAATAATTGGCCATATCTTTGTGAAACACCCTTATAATAAATTAGAGTGCTATATTTTTGTAACGCTCTCGGTGAGATCTTTTCGATTCTCAAACAAAATATAGTACGTTCCATTAAAAAAATGTAAGTTTGTGCTGCTACGTGGTTTTGGCACACCCTGTAGAATCGAAAGTATTTTCAAAATGTGCTCTCAGTGACTGTATTAGCTCACACAAAACTATAAAGTTCTATCTATCACCACAACGATGTAATCCTCCGATGTCAGAAGATTGCCCCACCCTGTATATTGGAGTCAACTTACACGATTCCTATGAAAACTGGCATCGAGAACAAGCTATGGCGAATTTATGTAAAATATTTTGACATACAGGTCACCTACGGTTATGCCGGGAGTGAACAACCTTTTATTTCAAGTCAATTTGTATCAACCCAATGAATTATTAGCGATGACCAATTTATTGTCCAGAAATATTATCACAGAATAAAAATAAATAATGAACAAACCACAAGGAACTAACGGAAGACAATTGAAGCTAAGATTTTTGTATACATCTCAATTGCTTTGAGGTATGCATGCAAGTTACTAACATCACATTGATCTCCTAAGATCGATCTTAAATTGGATTCGATTGACCACAAGGAAATGTTTCACCGAAATTTCTGTTCGACCCAGTTCGCACACAAGTTGATTTGTTTTTGTTATGAGGTAAAAGCGGGTGACTAACGAATGGATAAAATCACTTGGTGTCGACGATTCGTAGGGGTAGTCTCACAGTTATTCACGAACATGTTTACTTCGGAGAGTTTTGATGTTGAGGTATTCCATTTCAGTTGCCAGTCAAAGGTAATAATATTTCTATAATATTGTTTGATATCTGTGAAAGGGGTCCTATTTTCAATCTCTGGAATTGGAGCAGATGCAGCAGTCTTGGCTAATTCGTTAGATGTTTCGTTTTGTGTGATACACACATGTGATGGAATCCACATAAATTTTAAACTTGATTTGGAGATTTCAGCTGTATCTCTGAAGATGAGTGTAGACTCTCAGCACTTACGCGAAACAAGTGGAACAGCACTTATCGCTCATTACCTTTATTCATCATATTTTACTGTGAGATACTCCTTTGTATTGTTATTTATTGAATAAAGATTATTATTATTATTATTATTATTACTTAGGCCACATGTGACCCATTGAACATCCTCCCGATGAGTTGTCCTCCTAGGTCATCGTCCATCCTGTATTTCCCAGGAATATGGACAGGTCACTAGGAGACATTACCTTTATATCGGCAGGTGTAGATCAATACTCACCAAACACACACTTTCGTTGATTATAACTCCTGACACTCGCATAAGACATGCCTGACAGTTTCATCTTCCTGTTCACACTTCTTGCATAGACTGTGTCCGCTAGCCCCATAGTATGGAGGTGTTTCCTTAGTTGACAGTGTCCAGTCAAAAATCCTACTGTTAAAGGTAGGTTTTTCCTGGTCATCGCGAATATTTTTTCGACGTCAGCTTCCCAGGATCGCCCAGGGTGATCCTTTGACTCCATCCCATCTCTTGGAGGTTTGAGCATGATTGTAAGGTTTGGTCAGCTCCGCAATAATTGTCGAAGTCGTCAGGCCATAGGTGTCACAAGGTCCTGTCGTGCCTTTAGCCCACTTCAGGATAATATTGTTATTTTCCGAAGCGTTAGCTAAATCTTGGTGGCACTCCAGTACTAGCCCCGATATAACACTTTGTCTGTCCAAGGCCAATAGGGCTTGTCTACTGTCAGTGCAGATTGTTATGTTTTTGCCAGAAATCCTTGGGCTTAGTGCTCTGGAGTAAACTCCACATCCTAAGCCTTCTTTAGTTTTTGAGCCATCTGTATATATGCGTATTGCATTTGCAGCATCTGACTCTGAGTTCTGTTTTATTTGTATTTTGTGAGGTTTATTAAGCACAAACCTGGGCTCAATTGCATTTTAGATGTAGAAAGTTAATTTTTATGTTTGTGACGATAGGGTATTATTGTTGGTATTGTTGTATAACTATGATATGGAGCTTAATGAATGGGTCAATATGAGTACTTTTTTATTTTCTATGTTACATTCTGTATATTATCAAGATATTTTTTCTTTTTAATGAAAAATTGACAGGTCTTTATACTGGAAATTCTATATGAACATCCGCAATAGCAAATAAAAAACATCTTGGCATTTCGTGAACTGCTTTTTTTTACATAATGATTGGAAAAATTATGCGAAGTTCAAATTCAAAAATAATGAATATGTTTATTTCTTTGAATGAAACATCCATATTTGTATTATTTCACTTAATTCAGAGGCCAAAAATACATACTATTTCCTCCACCATATTTTGAACGTTTTTGAAATAAAATGCATTTGGAAATATTAATTATTTTATCCTTATTATTGCGTAAGTGTAGCCCGTGCCATTTATTCTTTTATATAAGCAGGCTTTGTGAACTTAATCAAATAATATGAATCGTCATTATATGATGTCAATCGCATCGTACAGTGTGATAGGAGTGTCTCGTTTGATATTTAACAATAATTATCTAAATTTAAATTCAATATAATAATGACAGGTAAATACAGAGCATGTTGAAATAAAAGAATGAATACCTCCAGATGAACCTCCAAGTAAGCTCAGATGAGCTTCAGATAACATTTCTGGTCAATCCTCAGGTCAATTTGAGACTCCTAAGCTTCATCACCTAAGTGCCAGATCACATTCTGATATACTTGTATAAACGTTGCATAAACCTGGTACAAACCAAACCGCAAAAAGATATAAAAAAATAACAGTTTCCTTCATTATACAAATTTACCTTCCCAACTGAAAAAAAAAATGAACAGACATGCCCCTGAAAGTTCAATAGAAATATGAGAATTTAGGAGTCAAACAAGTGAATAGTAGTAATATTTGCAAAAATTAAATACGAAGAACAGATATTCATTTTTGCATAAGTTTACGCCACGTTGAAACAAGAATTCCTATGTCGTTGCATTTAAATCCGAAAACATCGACAGGTTAGTTGATCTTTATGTCAAAAATTGATGTGACAAGACTAACCAGAGATAAGAGTTACCGCTTAACCCATTTATTTTAATACATTCATTAATTGCTTTCTAATTATTATAATATTTTGAAATCTCTGCAGTTTCAAAGTCAAATTCGATTCCTTAGCGATAGATTCAGAAGAGCCCGCAGACAGCCTTTACGCACTTTCATACATAAGGCTTAGCGCAAACCCGCTAGTGCGCGTGTCACAAGTAAACATTGATACTTTCCTTGAAATGTCTCCTACCACTCTCCCGTTAATGAAAATGAACAACGATTACAGTTCCAATATTATTATGTCAAAAACGCTTTAGATTCTTTATAGGGATGAGAATATAAACTACCCTTATTTCCTCCTTTTTTTTCGTGTCGAAATGGGAATCTCATGTCCAGAGCTCAGGGCACAGACAGTGTTGGACTACTCCCCAAGAAGATGCCTACCAACCACACCTACCTCAACAAACTCGCCGTTACTCCCTCCTCGGAATGAATCACTACCCTAGCATACTTCATGGCGGGCGACGGATACTCACACACTCTCCGTCATCTCCTCCCTCCTATCATCCCTACCTCTTATACTATCTCAAGTCAGTTATGAGGTCCTTACATCTGGTAGAACATTAGTTCCTTGACTGCCACCCCCCTAGAGACACTCTATGAGCCATTGGGACGCGTCGGGTAGGACAACCCCTCTACGGAGACTTGTATAAGAGATATGGGGTGAATCTATTCCATCCCCCCCTTATTCAACTCTCCGAATCACGGTTATTTCCGGCATTAGATCGAGAAAAAAAATAAAAATTTTGTTGTTTTATTGAAAGGTGAAGATATTTAACATTTTTGAACTTACTTTTCATCATTTTCTCAACAGCCTTGTATACAAGTTTTTGACATGTCACCAATTATCTGGATCCGGATCAACTGGTTTTTATTTGGTATTGGGGAAGTTCACTCGGAATTTACAATATGAATGTCTGCAATAAATATCACAGAATAGTAATTATTTTAACGCTTTAAAAGTTTTTGAAAAATATTTTCCAAAAACATTGGCCGTTCAACTGAAGAGAAACAACTACTTCCCAGACTATAGGCAACGACGGATATTGGATTACACTTCAAAGTCAAACGGAGTTGGCAAATCTACAAGATATTCCAACCAACCATTTTGTTTCGCAGTTAGAAGGGACAACATAACTTGTAGACCGGTTTCGGCATATTTGCGCCTCATCAGTACAAGGTATATTGTATCCGTCCACGACCTTGAAGCCTAATGACGGACTGAAGAATACCCCAAAATCACAATCAATACATGTCTTTCAGTAACGTAAGTGTTAAAGATGGGACAGTAGCGACATCTTCACCTTGGGAAGTAGTTTCTCCTTAGTTGAACGGTCAATATATTTGAAATTTTTTTTTCGAAAACTCATAAAGCGTTGAAATAATTACTATTCTGCGATATCTATTGGTAAGGCGCTTTATAAAATACGACAATATCACAGGAGACTGTGATAATACTTTATGAATGTCTGCACCTGACGATGAGCAGAATCTATGTTGGTCTTCGTCTTGCGACTCTGAAAAATCAACTTTGATACTTATGAATTTCATTGCAACGGAAGAGATGCCAAGACAGACAAACTAAAAATTGCATTCTTTTTAAATATTATTGGTTGTGAGGGAATTGAGGTATACAGTAAACGGCTGAATTAAGAAGTATTATCATTATTGCGAGAACCATTCAGTTTGGAAGGAAATCCCGAAGCAGGTCAATTTTTATTGTAAGATACCCATGTTATAACGTACATGGTGTAGGTATAACGTAATCACTGATTTTTTTTAAATGGAATCCAGTAAGCTGTGACACCTCATTCGAACAAAAATTGAATTATCTATTTAACGACATTACATTTTTATTTGAAATATTTTTTAAGGGTAAGAAAATAATTTTTTTTTAATTCAACCAAATTACATATAATGCTTGAATCAATGAATTTCTGAAGTAAATATTCACAAAAGTGAAAATTAGTATAAATAATAATGGACACAATAAGTTCTGTCATGAACACTAAGGGCCAGTTGTATGTAACGTAGTTAACCAATTGATCAACTGAACCAGGTTCACACGTTGACTATAGTCAAATCAATCAATCGTTGTACGAAAGATGTTCGTGTTGTGGTCAGTTGAACCACAGTCAAATTAATATTTTTATGTTGGTTATCCGAATCTCTAGTAACATTCGAGCATTTTATCAATATTGTTGGTACTAACTTGAAAAATCGTCACAGTTTTTGTATACTATGAAATCGTTAATCAATGACAGTCAATGATCAAAAGCGTGCTTGGCGTTAAATATCATTTTGTGTGTTCTCTTGGAAGTGAAAATATGGCAGATAAAGAAAACAAGCGTAGGTACTCCAAATTTCAGTGCATCTGAAGAATCGACGCTGATTTCTCTAGTTGCTAAGTATAAAAACGTTATAGAGTGTAAGAAAACGGATGCAGAAAGTTCTCGGCATAAGACAAATTTGTTGCTTCAGTTGGCTGAAGAATTTAATTTTATCAGTTCAACTACACACCGAACAAGCGACGTGCTGTTGAATAAATATAGTAATATTAAAAAAAGAGTCAAGAAAAAGTATGCTGACGAAAAATGTTATGCTCAAGGCACTGGCGGTGGTCCATATAAAAAAAATAAATTGCAGTGCCTTTTGATATTATGAATCTATCAAAAAACTCATTTTCCGTCCACTCTTCAAAATGATTTTTTCTTGCTCGAAATATGCGAGCGTTTCTCCATAAACCAAAAACCCAGCATAAAATCTCAATAAGGAATAAAAGTCGTATACAAATAAGTAAATAAACCTTCTTCTACTTCTCTTATCATTTCTAGGAAATCCTCATCATCCGTTAACTCTTCAAAATAATCCACGTTTTCCATTGTAAACAATAAAAAGTTGTGAAATTATAGTATATGACAGTCAATTATAAGATATGATTTGACGTTTATTCCATGAACTTTAGTTAAACCACCATTTTTGTTGATTCAGTGAATTGCATAGTTAACTCATGAGTTAACCAAAATAATTCTTGACTACGTTTCGTACAACACTCTAATAGCTGTGATCATGGGTTAATCATAGACATTAGGTTAACTATGCTTCATACAACTGGCCCTAAAACTTTTTGTCAAATGTTAATTCAATCAAGTGATAGTGGCATAGTCAGCTTACCTAAATGAAACAACGCATAGAAATATTAATCCTTATCGGATGCCAAGGGCGTCGCCAGCCGATGGCGCAGGAGGGGGGCAAGTTGACTTTACCTACTACAATTCATACTTTTCTCATTCTCTATGAATGAGAAAAGTAGGTATGAATTGTAGGTAAAGTCGACAGCACATGGAGCTTTTCACTTGTACTAAGAGCCTTACATCTACAGCGATTGTAATAACAACAGTATCTTAGTACTATATACATATATATTCTGTGACAGTAGAGTCCAATATGTAAAGCTACACGAGCACGAGCCCTTGACTATACAATAAAAAACTTGTGAATAAGTTATAATAACATTTATTAGAAAAATAGAATAAAAAGGAGTTTGAATTTGAATAAGTGTACAGCGTATTTTTTTTAAATTACCAGATTTTAATATTATAGTGGTCGTTGTTTGTTTATATTAGGTTAATTAAAACATAATTTTCGGCGATTCATTGTAAACTTCTCGACCACTTTATTATTAAAATCCTGTAAGTTTTCATGTATAATAATTCGGTGCACACTCATCATATCATGGCAAAACCATTGAGGCGATTTTCACTCATAGTGCTTCTTAGTCAGGTTTTTAGTCTCCTGAGGCTGCTAAACGATCGCTCTACCGTACACGTCGTGCATGGAAGAGCGATCAAAATTTTCAACGCTTTATCCGTGTCAGGAAAGAAGATTTTGCTTCTTTTAGGATATCAACAACGGTTTGATCTGTTAAGTTTGGTTTATTATGCCAGAAGTGCTGCCAAAGCTCGACTTCAATTTTTATGTTTAGTAAATTATAAAACTGACCGATAGTTTCATGAGTTTCTGTGAGATTTTCGACTGACATCGTTTGCATTTGTGCGGGGTGTAATTTAGATAAAGCAAATGATGGAGTATTTTCTTCAGCAAAGCGTGTTTCAAGCGATGTAATAACGGAGTCCAAGTATGGTATTATTAATGATCTTTTCCAGAATTCTGAAGTGCATTCTGCTGGGTGATTGCTTCGATGACGTTGTTTCCCAACAATGCGCGGCATTGAAGTGATATCCTTCTCCAGGCCGACTATCTCCGCAACAACAGTAGCATCCTTTATAATTCCATCTGTGACTCTTTCGGGATTATCACGGTGGCTCTTAAGCAATTGCAAAATGCGTTTGACGTGTTGCGAGGCCTTAACCTCATCCAAAGCTTGGAGTGCGTTGACAAAAGGTTCCAACAAAGCAGAGTATTTAGCTATCAAAGTAATACAAAGTATAAACGAAATTTTGAAAGCAGCCGCATGGAATTGAAAGGTGTTTTTTCGAGTCGCACTGTTTCCTTCACGCGATAAGTTTTCTAAGGCTTCCAATATAACAGGAAAATTCTCCTTAAATACTCTGATAGTTTTATGTTTCTCACTCCATCTTGTTTCGCAGAGCCTGGCAATATTAGGTACCAATTTTCTTCTCAAAACAGATTCTCGAAAAAAATTAATAATGTCTTCAGTGGTTCCCATGGTGTTTCGAATTTCAGGAAGAATTTCAGAAAGAACAATGCTTTGGTATATTTTTTGCGCAGGATCGCTTGTACTCCACCGACTTTTCCGGACATCGTCGAACAACCGTCAAATCCAAAACCAACGCATTTATCAGCAGAATTAAGGTCTTCTTTTGTTTAGCGACGTACGGGAATGATTGTTCAAGGCTTGAACTTCAAGCAAATCAACTCCAAGACTTAGGACTTTGGTTGCATTATATTTGGCAACTTTTTTTGAATCTCTAGGGGGGGCAGCTGCCCCTCCCTGACCCCCCCCCTTGGCGACGCCTTTGTCGGATGCGGAGATAAAAAAAGAACACAGAACGAGGTATGCAATTCATTCAACGCAAAATATCCCGACAGACCCATCAGCCAATCAACAGTGAGTAAAATAGTACGAAAATTTGGAGAAACTGGACTCGTTAAACATATTCCAAACGCTAGGCTTCCTTAAATTGGAGACAATGTGAAATTAAATGTACATGACAATTCTCACAGTAGTCCAAAACAAATGGGTGAATATCCCGGAGTTTCTCAACGATCGGTATTACACTTTTTTTTTAAAGAAAAATAACATCTCCACAAAATTCAACTACCTCAGGAATCAAACGACGACGATCCCGATGGCCGGCTTCAATTTTCTGAAATTATGCAGGCTGAATGTATCCGCAATCCACTTTTCATCGATCAAATCATTTTTTCCGATAGAGCCACATTTTTTATACATGGTACCGGGAATTCTCAAAATTGCAGATATTGAAGACAAGAAAACCCACATTGGATGACTGAGATATACACGCAATATCCTCAGGAAGTGAATGTATGGGCAGGGATCATCAATGACGGAATCATTGGCTCTTTTTTCTTCGAAGAAAATCTAACAGGAGAGCGTTATTTAAGTTTTTTGAGAAATCAACTTATACCTGCCCTTCCTAATATGTATCCAAACGCCAATAATCCAAATTTACCAAGTGAAAATATCTGGTACCAACAAGATGGAGCTCCTCCACATTGCGCTCATGAAGTACGTGAATTTTTGGATAATTGCTTTCCCGGGAGGTGGATCGGAAGACGAGGTTTTATAGAGTGGCCAGTAAGGTCGCCAGATCCAACACCTTTTTCCTGTAGGGTTACATGAAATCAAGAGTTTATGTCAATAAACCACAATACTTACAGGACCTGTAGGATGGAATAAGGCATGAAATAAGTCTGATTACTCCATAAGTCATCCGCAATGTACTTAATGAATGTGTCCGTATTGTCAAGAAACCGATAGATGGCATTTCGAACATTTAATTTAAAATAATTGGTATGTGTAATTTGGTTACTCCATAGTACATTATAAATTGAATCATTATTTGTAATTTGGTTGAATTTAAATGGAAAAAATTGCTTTCGTACCTTTAAATAATACTTTAGTTAAAAATGTAATGTCGTTAAATAGAGAATGTTCAAATGAGGTGTCACATTATACCAATTTCTATTTGGAAAAATTAACGATTACGTCACCACACCTACACCGATGTCGTCAAATCTAATCTACTTCATGTACGTTATAAAGTTCATATAATACAGTTCTTGTCAGGTCTGTAGGTACTTTGTTGTTTACGGTCAATTATTATTTATGGAAAGTGAATATTAATCTTATTAGGCTCCCATACACGAAGCGATATTTTGCGCGACAGGTTAGTTGATCTTTATGTCAAAAATTGATGTGACAAGACTAACCAGAGATAAGAGTTACCGCTTAACCCATTTATTTGAATACATTCATTCATTGCTTTCTAATTATTATAATATTTTGAAATCTCTGCAGTTTCAAAGTCAAATTCGATTCCTTAGCGATAGATTCAGAAGAGCCCGCAGACAGCCTTTACGCACTTTCATACATCAGGCTTAGCGCAAACCCGCTAGTGCGCGTGTCACATGTAAACATTGATACTTTCCTTGAAATGTCTCCTACCACTCTCCCGTTAATGAAAATGAACAACGATTACAGTTCCAATATTATTATGTCAAAAACGCTTTAGATTCTTTATAGGGATGAGAATATAAACTACCCTTATTTCCTCCTTTTTTTTCGTGTCGAAATGGGAATCTCATGTCCAGAGCCCAGGGCACAGACAGTGTTGGACTACTCCCCAAGAAGATGCCTACCAACCACACCTACCTCAACAAACTCGCCGTTACTCCCTCCTCGGAATGAATCACTACCCAAGCATACTTCATGGCGGGCGACGGACACTCACACACTTTCCGTCATCTCCTCCCTCCTATTGAATTGAATCATTATTTGTAATTTGGTTGAATTTAAATAGAAAAAATTGCTTTCGTACCTTTAAATAATACTTTAGTTAAAAATGTAATGTCGTTAAATAGAGAATGTCCAAATGAGGTTTCACATTATACCGATTTCTATTTTGAAAAATTAACGATTACGTCACTACACCTACACTGGTGTCATCAAATCTAATCTACTCCATGTACGTTATAGAGTTCATATAATACAGTTCTTGTCAGGTCTGTAGGTACTTTGTTGTTTACGGTCAATTATTATTTATGGAAAGTGAATATTAATCTTATTAGGCTCCCTTACACGAAGCGATATTTTGCGCAACATGGTATGTGACAGACAGTGTCTGTTTAATTTGGCATATTGGGAACGCACGTTAGTGCTGAGCGACGGATCTGGTCGGTGAAATACGTCATCGGTGAAGGATCAAGTCGTTACAAGTCAAATTTTGTACTTGCAACTAACGAAAGGATCCAGTCGTTGAGCTCGTCTGTTGGTTTGAATTTTGGGGTGCAATGGAGTGGACAAAAGAAATAGTAGCAGAGTTTATAGAATTATACAGGGGAAGGCCATGTTTGTGGAAAATTGAAGATCCTGATTACATAAATAAGAATTTAAAAAGAGAAGCATGCGAAGATTTGATACAATTTTTAAAAAGCAAACAATATAATGATGTAACTGTGAAAGATGTGAAAACAAAGATCCAAAATATGAGAAATGCTTCTCGGAGAGAACGTAAAAAAATTCTTTTCTTTCTTCTATTATCCTTTTAACAGATTTTTAAAATACCTAAGCCCATGAGAGCAATTTTTTTGTCCATTTTGTACAAAAAAGATTACACCGACTGACGAACTATTTTAGACCAGCTTAAAATACGGAGTCGCACGACCCAGTATGTCGAATTTTCAAATATCTACCAAATAATTTGAAGACAGCGTATGTGCAGGATCCGATCCTTTGACAATTCGCGGACTAAGTATGGTCGTGTGTAGACACGACAAATCAGATCGCTCACAGAACAAGTCGGCGGTCTTGGTATATCAGATCTGGTCGGTCGACACCGTCGGCCGACCAGATCGTTTCGTCTATGGGCAACTATTGTTACATTTATTGAAATGATACAAAAATGAGCCTAGATACACATGAAAACATCTGCGTTTTGAAAGTTCTCAAGTATTTTTAGTTAGAAAAAGAAGCCGGTAATTATGAATTTTATAGCCTTTTCGAATTTGGCTGCAAACGATCCTGATGATTTTATTTATCAAATTTAAGATTAGCTATATGTCAAAATATCAAAAAAAAACCCGGATATACGTCACAAATGATGACGCAAACCAAGAAGGGTATGGAATGTACTTCAACATGGGTATTCACAACAATAATCGACCTGTTGCGGGATTTCCCTTAAAGCTCGACGGCTCTCGAAATAATGATAATATTCCATAATTCAGCCGTCCACTGTATAATATACTCCAAATAGATGGAAAAGACGAATTTGAAAGTGCGATTAATGAGTTTTTGACATCACTGTCAATCCAAAAAAAATTAGCCAGAGTTTGTCTGAAATAGCAGGAATCAAGGACCATTATGATCATTCTTATCACTTTTTCACAGTGCTTAAGAAACTAGTTCAAAGCTGTGAGTATTCTGATCTGGAAGAGAGCATTTTTGTGGATCGAATAGTACTTGGAATAAATTATCCCAAGTTAAAGGAAAAGCTATTAAATATTTTGGAATTATCACTGTCTGTTGTATCAGAACTATGCAGAAGAACTGAAACTACAAAAAACAATTATTCTAAAAACGCTATTCAAGGTCAACTCCAAAATATGTACATCTTATGGAACATAATATGAAAGTTAAAGTTCAAAGTGGTGTGGAGTGAACGAGTTCCAGTGATCCACAACCCAAACCTTCACAAATTGATTTCGTACGTTTAATCACTATCTACTCACAACGCGGAAGATTCGATTGCAAGAAATTCTTCCAACTCTCTAAAATAATTTACAAACAATTAAATTGCGTGGAAACATACTATTTTCCACAGGAGCTTCATCAGTGTTCAGGTATAAATGTTTTCATTTATTAATAGAATACGATTATTCTACAATCTATGAGGTTCACAAAGAACTTAGATATGAAAAAGGTAACTCAAACCTGCTTCCAAATTACATTCCGTAATAGAATTTCCCCATCGTCCTCTTTCGTGAACTAATCTTATTTCACGACTGCATTGCTTACGTTAACAAAAGAAAAGAGAGGGGAAAAGAATACCTTCAATTCTGTAATCGAAAAGTTGAACTGTAACAGATTTCTATGTTTCTCCCAATTTAAAGGGCAAACGATATCATCCAGTTATATGAAGATGTAATTTCCATTCAAATGAGATCGCATTTTCCAATCAATAAATCCAAATAAAACTTAAATCTTTGTTGTTCCAATATTGCAATGCATTTTGGTAATATTACTGGGAAATGTGAATAGTTAAAATCGAATTGTGAAATCTTGATTCATTGTGAAGATTTTCTAACAAAAAAACCGGAGGGAATAAATAATTTTACACTCTATATTTGTGTCACACATCGTCAATATTGTATAATTAAATGTTTTCTAAGGACTATAGTATGTACAAAAAGTACGAGGAGTAATAAACCCCAATTAAGTATGCAAAACCTTTACAGGGAGCACCATGGAATTTTTGATAAATCTCTTACTTTAAATTACATTTCCTCTGTAAATCTAAAAACCAGGTAGATCGACCCCGTATTTGTTTCAGT
>CAJUYG010002002.1:0-12157 GCA_910591675.1 Galerucella calmariensis
TAAAATTAGTCACCTCAATTTTGTCACCTAACCTTAGATTATAAAGGAAAAATATGGGACTATTTTTTGTTATTGCTTAACTTAAAAACTTAGGCAATTCGGGATACCTGTGATTAAGTAAGTTTGCCACTTCAACTTGACTTCTGCAGTTATCCCCGTACCCAATCATTATTAAAATCTCAATTCGGTGAGTCTCAGTTAAATATTTCATTGTTATGTCGACAAGGAAAAAGTGTTTGACAAAGATTTTAATTTTTCAGTATAAACTGTCAACACATCAACAACTGACAGAATAGAAAACAATCCACATTATTTACCGATTTTGTCTAATTATTGGCGATTCTAGGCAATTTTTAGGTATTTATGATAAAATCCATGGGCGTAGCAGGTTTTGTTCAATATACAAATACGTCTAATAATTAGTTAGTTTGGATTTTTGATAAATCCATATTTAGCTAATTTAAATAAGTACCAATATTTCAAGTGTTATAAATTATTGATTTTAAAATTTCACCCTGTATAATTCATAATTGACCAAACATTATTCAGTTTGTTGGAATCGGTTTATTAGGAGGATTTCAAAAATATGCAAATATACAGGGTGTTTCATTAAAAAAAACAACACCGACTATGGCATACTTGCGTGAATCACCCTGTATATTCAAATGTATGTTCACATAACGCACAACTCAATTCAAAAGTTGACGTGTCTCGGCATTTTTTTATAATTTTCTAAAATAATGACAGAGAATTTTATTCCATAAGTGGTTTCCACACTGTATGTAGTTTAATTCTTCAGTGATTATCAATATTATCCGCGAAGCTATATGTCCATCTATCATATATTCAAGTACCATAAAATGAATGTTTCAAGAAACCCAACAATAATTATCCTATCAGCATATATGACACTTATTCAGGAACCAAAATAATACGCCCTCTGGTTTCAATTACGCACGAAAGTTCGATAAGTTTTACACGCAACTAACTCAATTTAGTTGGGAGTGTTGATTGGAGGGTTGAAGTGATTATTTTATCAATAATGCCCGAATTATGAGAATTTATAGCCTACATCGAGATAGTTGAGAGTGACGTGACCATGTATCGTTGAAAAATTGTAATTTCGACTCAATTTTTTTTGTTCTCGTTGAACTTCTTTTTCGGTTCGAAAAAATGACAAATGATAACCGCCGTTGTCATCAGGATTGACTGTTCATTACATGAAAAGCTTGACAGCTTGGAAAAATAAGCCTAAAGAATATTCAGCTACTTCTTAGCAAAAACTACAACCACTTTTATTTAGAAGCAACATCTATAAGTTTTTGCATTCCAAAACAAGGATAGCAATACAAACAGCAAAGGTCGCAGATGCCAACAACAGTGACGTGCTGTGGGAGGAAGGGATCAAATTGATTGATTCTATTCATTTGAAATACCTACTTTAGATTTATGTATTTATCGAGGAATGAATTTTAGTTACCGTCAATCAAATTGGATACAGGCTCTACTCAAGACATTTTTTTCACCTAGTTGTAGTTGGGGAAACCCAAATTTTACTCAATTTAACACAATCTACGTGAAAATTTTATAAAGGCACTAATAAATTATTGATTTGTATCAGTCGAAATTTGTATTAACAGTCGTATACTTTCCAGCACGAATTATAAAGTACGTTAAATTCCTGGAATTTGTTTCCCAATTTTTTTGAGTGATACGCCAGTGAATTGAATTTTCTTACGTGTAAAAATATATACCCACCCACTTTCGAGAGTAACGGAATTACCATTTTCAATTACTTTGTGGGCACAGAGATATTCCAACAACAATCTGTTGCAATTCGTAACAAAAACTCCATCAGTCGAAATTAAATTTAAATTATAATTGCCGATTTAACAAGCCAGGTGCTGAAACTTAAAATAAGTTTAGCAACTTCACTTTAAGACTTTATAATTTCTCATTGAATTTGTTCCTCTTGCAGTTGAAATTCTATTCTAGAATTAAAGGGAGTTGAAACTGAAAACGATTTGAATTATTATTCTTTGAATTCGATCTTACAGCAGCTCGAAAAATTTGACTAATACCAACGAACGAGGTCGTTAAAAAGCTTCATAGTTTCAAGCACTTGAGATGTAATGGAAGATTTACATCTTAGGTGATGGTTATTGCAATTATTTTCCATTGTAAAACTCAATATAAATAAATAAATAGAATAACAATATTATTATAAACATATTGTATTTAATTTTTTTCCTCCGAATCTCGATGAAAAGTTTTGATATTGAATAATGTGAGGGTGGATAATTTCACCCTTATTGTACAGTGTGACCCATTTTGTTTGGAAGCACCCCCGTGAAATCCGCATTTTTCAACCGATTTTGGTTTAATTTTTTTTGTTAGATTCAGTATCAAAAACAGTATTTTGGCACACATTTTGATAGCTTAATTATTATTTTCAAGGCCCTCTATGTTAATTTTCATTGCCAAAAAAGACAAAAGTACATTAGACAATTTTTTTTTTATTCAATATGACTATACCACTGGATTCAGAATCATCACAAATGTAAACTACCAGAATTTTATAAAAAAAGTTTAATTAACGTCAAAGTTATTACAACATGAATTTGGAAAAAGTGGTATTTTCATTAATTTTTTACGTAGAATGTAGACAAATTTTTGGAATGGCAACAAAAAAAAGGACTCAAACATATTTTACAGTGAAAATTCGAAGCCGTTCTGGAGTTAAAGCTTCTGAAAGTAATGTAAAACTGTGTTTGATAATTTTATTTATTAACAAAATGAAATCGACGAGTCGCAAGTAGGTTTTGATTTTGGAATTTTATTTATGTCAGTCAGTAACATTTGTATGAAATAGTAAGTACTAAATGTTTCAATTATTCAACTATTCAACTATTCAAGAGTGAGTTGAAATTGTACTTTTTTGTAGTTACAATGATAGAAGTGAACGAGAAGTAATAGAAATAGTTAATCGGAGACATCCAGATCGCCGTATTTGCTGCATTGTAGTGCACAGAATTGGAAAAAGTATTTATTGAGACTGGAACAGTGACCAAACGTATTTAAAAAAAAATTGCAGGCAAGACATTTTAATGATCGTATTGTCATAGACTACTTTGCCAACAATCAAAATTATTGAGCAAAATTTTACATTATTAGAACTTTAGTTCTTCACGTCAGGTTATGTTTGAGCGACCGGGGGTCGCGACGCAAAAGATCTGACCGTTACGTTACGTTACGTTATGTTACGTTGCTTCGTTATGTTGTTGTTGTTGCTCTCTCCTGAGTATCTCTCTCGTTTACGAAGCAGCGATTAATATGCTTCCGCCTTGAATCGAACCCGGTCCGCCCGCGTAGCAGGCGAGCATTCTACCACTAAACCACCGATACTACATTAAAATTTTATGCAAAGCTGGTATTCGCAGTGCTGGTGGCTTACTTGAATTTGTTCGGATACATTTTTACTATTATTTCCATAATTTTTTTGGGCGATTGATCTTTTTTGTTTATTCACAGCATCGGTTGTCAGGACGGTAGGTTGTGTTTACTGGTTTCTAAGTTTAACACGTCGGTAAGTGATTTACTTACCGTTCAGACGTCGAAAAGTAATAAATAGCATAAAAACAATTTCACCAAAATGCAAAATATATTTCAAACTGATCAAGAAGTATGAATAATTATTTTATTCGAAATTTATTTCAATACGATCGCGCAAAAAATGGTATAAGCATCTCAAACGTTAAGGGTAATTACGACGTTTGCATGTAGATTCCTCTCGTAAAATTGAACAAAATGATATGAGGATTAAGGGGTCTAGCACATTTACTTTTCGAAATACAGGGTGTTCAAATTTTGAAAACGTGAATGTTTTAATTCGATAACTTTAAAATGAATGGATAAATTGATTTGACATTTGGCAGGTTGTTTTTAAATGTAAAAGGGCATATTTTGATAAAAATAGTAGTTTGTGCAACTAGTCTGGATGCAGATCTGCTCAATCGTTCAAGTGCGATATGGACAATCCACACAAGTCGAACAGCATATTTTTTCTACGATCCACTTAAGAAAAAATCTAGAAAATAAAAATTTTTATAAATTGTAATATAACTTCAAATTGAAAATTTAAAAATTCAATTTTATGTTTCCACTAATTTTTTGTGGTAAACTTACAGTTCTGGAATATCCAATTTGTATAATGCTACGGTTTCCCTTTTTAAATATACGATGCTGTTATAAGTAGATGTTGCCAGTCGGACTCCCTCATGAAGGGTACCGTACCATTATCTATAATAATGAATATTTTGCTAAATATTTCAAACATCTACCTGTTGTCGTTATTAATATCAAACAGAATAATTAATTAAAAATAAAATTAACAATAGAAAAAAACTTCTTCACGGGGAATCGAACCCTGGTCTACCGCGTGAGAGTCTGGTTTGCTTACTACTCGACCACCGAGGAATATGCAAATTGTTTATCTATAACGTCAGATGTGTATTACATAATTTTGCTCAGAAGGAACTAAAGTTCCTACCGTGTGTCCCGCGACACGTTCTACCTTTTTTTCATGAGCTATAACTCCAGAACGGGTTAAGTTATCGGCTTCGAATTTTCACTGTGCAATATGTTTGAGTCCTAGTTTTTGTTTACCATGTTGCCATTTGAAAAATTTGTCTACATTCTACGTAAAAAATTAATGAAAATACCACTTTTTCCAAATTCATGTAATAACTTTGTTGTTAATGAAAATTTTTTTATAAAATTTTGGTAGTTTACATTTGTGATGATTCTGAATCCAGTGGTATATTTGAGAAAAAAAGATGCCTAATGTATTTTTGTCTTTTTTGGCAAAGAAAAATTAACATAGAGGGCATTGAAAATAAGAATCAGGCTATGAAAATATGTGCCAAAATACTGTTTTCAATACTGAATCTAACAAAAAAAACTCAATCAAAATCGGTTGAGAAATGCGGATTTTACAGGGGTGCTTCCAAACAAAATGGGTCACAATGTATATTGTACCAGAAATGTTGAGAAAATACGGGTGGCTGGCATTGTATAATTGCGAAAATAGAAAATATATAACACTTTTCCAAAACTCCCAGCCGTGAAATTATATAAACTGTAAAGAGATTAATTAAAGACGACCGAAGAAATACTGTGTAACTTTTTTGATACTAACCTTGTAAACTTTTCCTGTTATTAAAGTTCTCTATACTTATTAAACCTTCGCAAAGGGCTGCGACGGTAGACAGTAATACAATTACATTTCTTAACTTCATTCTGCGTTAAGCAATTATGTCAGAAAAGTTGTCTGATAAAAAAAACTACCCTCACTTGTCATACTTCATGGAAAGTTTTAACAGTTTTTTCCAAGGCACTCAATCCTTAAAAGAATTCCGAAAATATAAATTGACTTTGTTTTGGAAACCAGTTATTACAATTAAACCAAAATGACAACATGATCTCAAATATAGTTTTGACAAACTTAGAATATCATCACCAATCTCACTCATTAAATGTATCCTCTAGAACATATACATCTTTTGCTTTTTGATTAAAATTGATCGTATTGTAATGAAAAAAAAAACAATTCAGAGAGGTTATTTTCCAAATAACACATGTTCAATCGAGTAGAAGGAATTTTTTCGTTACGCCTTTGTGAAACTGCATCAATCTGTCGGTCGGAATTGATCCGACATTACCAAATCCTTTCGAGCATTGCATTCGAATTATCTGAGGCACTTGAGAAAAGTACAGTCCAAAAATGTGATACGGTTGTAAGTTGGTACGTGTTCGAATTTCCAGTCAGAGAATCTGCCATTTCAGTCACGACTTTTTCGGGTTTATGGATGCAATCTCACATGGAATACTTTTATATGCATGAGAACTTAACGTTGCATTAATAAACAAAACAATTTTATAAATATTCTACTTTGAGTTAAATTAAATACAAAATGAAATGCTGCAATTTGAACCATCTAAATATTGTCATATTTAATAATAACATATCAGAAAAGTATTATTGCAGTTTCATGTAATATTGTCGTATTTAATAAATACCAATACTTTGTGGCTGGATGTGAAGATGTCGCTACTGTTACTACCATAACACTTCTGTTACTGGAAGACATGTATTGATTGTAATTTTGTTGTATTCGTCAGTCCGTGATTGAGCTTTGAGCTCGCGAACGCTCGCGAACATCTATCTTGTACTGATAAGGCCCAAAGACGCCAAAACCGGTCTACAAACAAGTTATGTTGTCCTATCTAATTGCAAACCAGAATGGTTGGTGTTCAATATCCTGTAGATATGCCATCCCCGTTTGACTTTGACAAGTGTAATTCAATATCCGTCGGGGCCTATAGCCCGGGAAGTAGTTGCTGTTTCTTAGTTGAACGGTTGAGCGGATTGAACTGGCAAACAATGTTCCAGATAGCATGAGCCTTTGGAAATATAGACCAGGGTAGGGATCTCTGAGAGCGCGAAGGTGCTGCCACATAGAGAGTCCCGTCAGTAATAAATTTCTAATTTAGTGAGACTAAATTTGTAATAGACCTTTTTAACAGAAGACATCTTGTGGTTGCGGCGACCGTTGTCCACCTATAGATTTATATGGGAACTAATAGAAGCTAACTGTAATATTAAATGGAAACTGTAACTTAGGACTTGGACAGCTGTGCCTAAGTTTACAGCAACGGTATATTTCTTCTCTTTTTTTAGGGACTCGTCCAGGGAATAAATACAATTTATACTTTTATTTTTCTGGAAGAAATATAACGTTGCCGTAATCTTAGGTACACCTGTCCAAGCTCCAAGTTACAGTTTCCATTTAATATTACAGTTAGATTCTATTAGTTCCTATATAAATCTATAGGTGGAGAACGGTCGCCGCAACCACAAGATGTCTTCCGTTAAAAAGGTCTATTTAGTGAGAACTGTAACGCCGTTAGTGGTAGTTGCAGATTCTTCCACATATATCAGCGCTGACATCCTAACGTCACAATGACAAATGCCTGACAAAAGACCAACGTTTTACGACGTATATCGTGAGTTTGTCCAGTCTTTATTTTTAAAAACTATTTTGCTTATTTGTGCGTGTGTTGAGTATTCGTAGTTGGCTTTTATTGTTTATAGTGGGACTTTCACTTTAAGAGACAATGTCAATATATATTGTGGAAGACTGTAATTTGATGTGCACCCGGTAAGCTTTATCTTTATAAAAAAACATGTTTCATTTAATAAAAATTCCTAACATTTATGTTTCTTCATGTTTGTCATTGAAATATGTGAAGAAACGTTCCATTTATTGTATACTTTCTTTATTCAATAAAATGTATGAACTGGATGATTATTGCTTTATTTTTCCCACTTCAGGCATTATATGGTCCATTTTTTGACATTTCATTTGATTTCACTTTACTATTTGATCGTTATTATTGTAATATCAATCTAATATTGAGTAACTTTGAATAAAATATCGAAAAGTAAACCATAAAAAATGTCATTTTGCAATAAAAGTGAAATTACAGTAATATGCCGCCTAAAAATGTAAAATTACAGGAATCTTCTTTTTCGGCTGTTAGTGGAGTTCACAAATATCTGATTTGTGTTAGAGGTACTGGTGGGACTCTCAAGGTGGCACCACCCGTGCAAATAGAGTGTCCCACGGGTCAGTTTCCTATCTAAGTTTTATTTATGATATAGACTTGTTGCAGAAACTCTTTGCTGGATTGAAAGTATAGCGTGCAAAAAGCGTAGAACGCCATCAACAAGTCAGATTGAAGTATAAAAGGAGGCTAAGCGACACAGAGTACTTACAACTCATGTACTTCCCAAAAATGTACGCTTAGATAAATAAAGTCGCTGAATAAAATACGAAGAATCGCGTCAAAGATGCAAGATGTACACTACAAATGGAAAAAATGTTGCGCACATCTTTCTATTTAGGTTAGGGTAGGGTTGTGGTGAGTGGGTTTATAATGCCCTCCACTGCGACTGGCCAGAGTCTATTTTGTGGCTCACAACTATTCAGGTTTCACCAAACAAATTCAGCTTCTTAACAAACCCGGTGAGTTTCGACAGGGATCCTAACGGGATATTGTCGCCTGAATGGGCACCTGAAAAAGCTCAAAATAGTGGAGGAAGAAGAATGCAGATATTGTGGAATGGAAGAAAAAACCTCCATCCACATACTTTCCAACTGCACAGCACTCCAGAATCCTAGAGCACAGCACCTGGGAGATTACTGGATAGAAGAGGAACATTTGCCTAAGTTGAAGCCTGCAGACATCCTAAAATTCCTCCGGGAAATACACTACAAAGGGGAAAAATGTAGCGTACATCTATCTATTTAGTAAAATGCCTTTTTCGAAACTTTCCTTCTCAAAAAACAGCAATTTTTTCAATAGGTTATATTATTTTGGTACCTTTTTGTCCCCCAAACTAGTTGGTGCTTCCCTCACTAATTCTAAGTTCCACACTTCCAAATTTGTTTTATCGGATTTGACACACCCTCCCTAACAAAATTCAATCCACTTAATGTAGCTGCCATTAGTTTCGAATTAATTAGCCCACAATCCACCCCCGTGACTAAATTATAAATGATATCATGAAATATTTTTTCCATTAACTCGAAATCAAGAGTTGAACAAATGATGAACAGAATTTTTCCACAAATATGGGTTAAGCACAAAGAAATCCTCAAATAAGATTCAGTGAATTCCTTGATTGCTTTAGAAACATTATTTTTTATTGTTAGTTTCGATGAACAAACGGAAGCCTTACATAGTTTTGTTCCTCAGAGAGAACTATGTGCTCCGTTGTATTAATTTGTTCAGTAACATCCTAGGTAACGAACGTATGGAATTACAAGAAGCTAATGTTAATGTTTCTGTTTCAGCTTAGCGAAGAACCGGGCTATGTAGTATACTCGGCGCTGGGCTCTTTCTACATTCCCTCTTGTATCATGGTATTTGTGTACATACGAATTTACTACGCAGCAAAAGCACGGGCCCGTCGGGGGATTCGTAAGCCACCTCGAAAACAACCTCAGAATGCCGTCACCAGCTTTTCAAACAGCCCCGGGGTAAGTACATGACAAAGATTTTATCCACTTATTTATTTAGACGCCCTCGAGCGGTACTCACTTTAACTACGGATTAAATGTAGTAGGGACGGATTACTGAAAGAATATTTTATTTTTGTCCTTTCCGTGAAAGTAGTCGTAGGGGAAGAAGTTGTCAAAATTCCTGCTGTTATAACAACAGATCTCAAACATAAAATAATAATCTAGTAGCTATTTATACAAGTATATAAGCATTTCCAGTCTGGGAGGTACATTTTTTGAGCACCAATAGCCTTTAAATCAATCATTGTGTCATAATAAAATAGGATAGTCCAGTCATTACGTCGGAAAAATCGGGAAATAAATGAAAATGAACCGAGAAAGCCAAATTTTGGATATTACGTGGGGGATGGCAAGAAAAGCTTAAGTTCAAATTGTCGACCAAAATAACCTTGTGCAATTTCCGCCATCTTGAAAAAACCCTTAAATTCAGTTTTTTCATCATAACTCGGTTCCCCGTTGAGATACGAAATTTTTTATGGAATACTTTTTTGTTGCTCTTCTCGCGATCTACAATTGAGGTCCCATGCATTTTTCACGTATCGATCGTCGTTTTCGAGATATCGATCAAAAATATCAAAAATTTGGGGAGAATTTTTTTTTTCGCTATTTACTTTTTTCTGGTGAAAGATATCGAAAAATGTTCGAAATAAAACTTTTAGTCCAGACCTACAAATTCGTTTTTTTATTTTTCATTTCCGACAAAAATTACGACCTCCAGCGCGCCACAAAGTCGGCCCCAGCGCGCCCGACGCGTCTCGCCATGGAGCACGTGACTATGCATCGTGACTATGCATCGCTCCATGACTCTGTGAAAATCGTTGGCGAAGATATCGATCTTTTGGTCCTAATTTGCGGACTTGCAATGGAGAAAAAAAATATTTTCTTCCACAAACCAGCCAAAGGCAAAACACCGGCAAAAGTGTACTCTCCAAATTGTTTCAAGCATGATAAGTCTGTTCTTGAGAACATTCTTTTCATCCATGCTTTCAGCGGTTGTGACACCACGTCATCTTTTTATAACATTGGAAAGTCGAAATTCATCAGCACCCTCGAAAAGAATCCGAACCTCCGGTCATCGGTAGAATTATTCAAGCAAGAAAAGGTCGATCCGGAGATGCTAGCTTGCGCGGGAAAGCTGTTCCTTATCGCTTTTTATGGTGGTCGTAAAGAGGACACGACGATGGATATTTTGCGATTCCATCGCTTCGCAAAATCAATGACGACAAGCAAGACGAATAATCTTTCACTGCTCCCACCAACGGAAAGTGCAGTCCGCCAACACGTTTTCCGGACACATTTACAAGTACAAACGTGGCTCGGAATTTTTAAAGATCCTCAAGAATGGGGTTGGCGACAAACAAATAACGGGCTCGAACCAATTTGCACCACAGCCGCACCCGCTCCACCTGAACTTTTGAAACTCATTTCGTGCAAATGCAAAGGAAAGTGTGGAGCTGCTTGTGGCTGCAGGAAAGCAGGAATCCATTGCTCCGTTATTTGCCTGCACTTCAGTGGACAGACATGTGACAATGTCGCCAGAGTCGAAATTTTATTCAACGACGATCACGACGATGACGATGATTACGATTTTTCGACCGTCACAACATTATTTCCTGCGATTGAAGAGGTTTCACGACTCGAAGAGTCTACGGAGGAGGAACTTGAACAGCCAGGACCATCCAAACGACGAAAAACGTGTGAAAAAAATTACCACTTGTAATCATTATGTTTGCTGCATAAAAATTATTTCATCAATAAATTTTATGTATTTGATTTCTAATTTGGCTGGTTTATGAATTTTTTTTGTATTGCAATAATTCCCTGAATCATTTTTCATCCATTTTGACGCGTGGATACAACCGAGCGAGCGGCTAAATGAAAACCGGGCACAGTTTCACTGACTTTGTGGCGCGCTAGAGGTCGTAATTTTTGTCGGAAATGAAAAATAAAAAAAAGAATTTGTAGGTCTGGACACGCTCTACAAGTTTTATTTCGAACATTTTTCGATATCTTTCACCAGAAAAAAGTAAATAGCGAAAAAAAAAATTATCTCCAAATTTTTGATATTTTTGATTGATATCTCGAAAACGACGATCGATACGTGAAAAATGCATGGGAACTTAATTGTAGATCGCAAGAAGAGCAACAAAAAGGTATTTCATAAAAAATTTCGTATCTCAACGGGGAACCGAGTTATGATGAAAAAACTGAATTTAAGGGTTTTTTCAAGATTGCGGAAATTGCACAAGGTTATTTTGGTCGACAAGTTGAACTTAAGCTTTTCTAGCCACCCCCCACGTGATATCCAAAATTTGGATTTCTCGGTTCATTTTCACTTTTAAATGTATATAATGACTGGATTAGGAATGAAACATAAAAAATAACGTAAATCATTATACTTCATCGAGATAATAATTTCAAGGCCGATGGAATTATTCTTTTCGTTCTAAAACATTTTTTTTTCTCTGAAAATATGAATGTACAAAATCATCAGAGTCCATGTCAACTCATTCAACTTTTCCACAAAGTTTTCGGAATGAAAAGAAACAGTTTTATCATAAATTCTAATATTTCTACATTATTGATTTCGGGGCATTATCAATCTGCTTCACTTAATGTTCAGATGTCAAATACAATAATTCCATCTTCATATTTATATTTTGTATGGTGTTTCACAAATCACATTTCAATTTAAAATTCCGCAATGTTCACGTTCCAAACTAGGTGAACGGGAGGTTTATTGTGTTGAAATTAAAAATCAAGATGGCAACATATTTTCCATCCAGAAAATTGAGTTCAATTTAAAAATTGATTATTTTATACAAGAGGTCAATTAAAAACAGTGTTGCAGGTTTTGTACAAAATAGGATAAAGCAACAAAGTCAAGAGAACATATTTGTATTCAGTGTAAATTTTAATTTTTTTAAAAATCGCAGAGCGCTTTCGGCTGTTAAGCCATCTTCTGTGCTTACCTGCAAGTAAGTAATAAAAGTTGGAAAATGTAAAATAAG
>CAJUYG010002002.1:12557-43365 GCA_910591675.1 Galerucella calmariensis
TGGTTGTACATTCCATTTATCCATAATGTCGTCACCAGCTGGCTTAATATGATAATTGAAATTTGCAATTTTCATGTCCTTTTTTATTATTTAAACTGTAATATTTTTGGTTACAATTTACTATTAAAAATTGTCAAAAAATAAAAATGAAAACAGTATCAATCGACTTACTAAATATTTGACCTGAAACTGTGATTTGCCTTACGGCTGCGTTTGCAATTTGGAGTGAAGATGGCGCGCTTGCTGTGTACTAGTATAGTTCTTACGAACGATGCCTTATACCTGTATTCAGTCTTACTTAGAGGTGCTAAATGGAAATTGCAGGATTATTGTGCTCCAAATTCTTAAATCCCTGGAGCAGGTCTACAAGTGCCTGATAAGATATAAGATCACAGACGTAGCTTTCTCAAAAGCCTTGCAACTTGCAAAGGTCGCAGTGGGTAAGGACAAAGAGCCACTCCAATCCTAGCTTTCTTCAAGAGCCTAGATCTTTCGAGCTAAAATTAAGATATAGGGTAGACCCACAAGATCTGATAGATCGGTGCAATCAAACCTGTTGTGATCTAATCTAACCCACGACAAAACTGGTAGTCTCCAAACGGATGTCTACATGGATTTTTCGAGAGCCTTTGATAGACTTGATCATGTAAACTTGAAGCATTTGAAAACTGGAAGCATTTGGTTTATCTGATTCGCTAATAGTGCTCTTTCATTCATACCTTCCAAATCGAACCAGTTTGCTTAGATTAATGGATTTAGATATGCTGAATACAAGTCCTCGTCAGGCGTTTCACAAGGCTCTATTTTGGGACTTATTGTTAAATATTCCTCAATTCTCAATTTCATGAAATATCGGTGAAGAAAACACTCTCACAATAAGAAAATTCTTGAATTGAGTGGTAAACTGATACCATTCGTCACAAACTTCTACTTAATGGGTTATCACTACTCGAGAAAACCAACACTTTCACGTATGAAACATGTCTTTAACTAGTTCATCCATCAGAGATTTGTCGTGAATATTGTGGAAGTTGTGAGATTATTATCCTGAAAACCCAATAGGAGAAAAAACGAAGGAGTATATAACGCTCGTTGACCTTGAAGCAGTTGTCTCTGAGAGTGCCCTCTGCCTGCCTTCCAAGGAGCGTATTCCAAAACCATTTGCGAAACAGTATTTCAACATACATTCATAGTTCTAAATGGATCTTAAATACCGAACATCCTTAATTCCTCGTTTACATTTTAACGTAGTTTAATCCCTGAATCTTACTGAAACTACTATCCAAAGACACGTTTGTTATATGTGAAACTTTCGGTGTTGAGTTTCTAAGTACTTCTTGAGTGAGATAACAGTGTTCCACTGTTTAAAATGTTTTCCAGGCATGCTTCACCTCCATTTAAAGTGAAAAATAAATAGTAGTTTTTGATTTGCAATGGAGATTTGTTGGAATGGGAATAGTTTGATTCACATTACAAACTATTTGTTCCAAACTAACAGAATGGCAATTTTTTTTAGAAACTGATATGGCCTGTGATCTGCTAGCGTTTACGAACTATAAAAAGTATAAGATAGAGACACATTACCTTTGTGGTCTAGGTATGTTAGATCGGCAAACTTAACACAAATAATATGATAAGGAATCTGGAAATCTTCAATTGGGTGGAGTAGAGTTCAATGAGACTTCTGGCGGAAAAAATTGTAACTGACGCAACAAGTAAAATAATTCGCTTTGCATTGGTTTTGTATTATATTTAAGTCAACGTAATTACCGTAAATTCGTACTTTATTTGTTTAATTATGTGTCAGTGTCAAGTTTAAAACTGTGTTTTTTCATTCAACTCAACTGTCATCATTTCTAAGGTAATATTCTTATATAATCAGAGATACTATGGAAGAGGTTATGTTATTCTATTTTTTGTTTTCATTGCAATAATAAGTCTGTATTAACTATTTAAAATATTACTCGATACAAAAGTACCTTTCCTGCAACTTTTGTAGATATGACTATATCAAAAATAAAATAAAAACACGAAATCAGACCTAAAACTAAACAGTTGATTGAACGCTTGTTGCACTTCTCACAAATATCAACCATACCTATTTCTTCGAAAATAAAAATATTAGGAGCCAAAATTTAGTTTAACAACACAAAATACTAAAGCACAATAAAAAAAGCAAAAGTTTTAGAAAACACACACTGAAAATAACTGAAACAGCAAAATAAAACCACTCAAATATCAAAGGGCGTATACGGCAGCTGATTTGTTTTACTCGTTGCTAAGGTGACATTGACATTTCAGAGCGCCATCTATCGAATTCTACTTTTCCTAATACGTGTTTTGAGAGAAGCGGGTGAACATACAACACGGCTCTTTCAACTGCGCATGACTCAATACTTGCTCAAGATGTGGAAACGTTATTAAAACTACATATTCTACCCACCACGTCAAATTTAGTAGTTGAGGTGCGCATGCGTCCAAGCAGCCTTCAACCCTCTAATCGATGTGACTGTATGTGAGCTAATTAGCGCAGTTGGTAGGGTATTGAGCTTAACTCAGAGGTCGTAGGTTCGAAACCCGGTTAGGTGCTGGGTTTTTTTGTTTTCTTTTTAGTTTTTTATTTCTTATTTTCTGATATTTCTATACAGAGTCACTTTGATCAACCGGGTTTGGGCCTGGGTTTTCTTGTTTTTTTTTCTAATTTCATATTTCTGATATTTACATATTTATTTCAATATTGTTATGTTACTACTAAATTTGACAAAGTCTTGAGTCATGCGCAGTTGAAAGAGCCGTGTTGTATATTCACCCGCTCCTGTTTTGAGAGTGTGTCGCCTAAGATACCGACAAGTTGGGGGAAATTCGAGCGAAGATAAAAATTTGGAATATTGAAGAGGAGGCACCTAGGGGAGGATGGGGGAAAACGGTGATGTTAACATATATTTTCCGATGAAATTTTGGTAGTTGGTGATACTAGAAACAATGTTTAGTGAACGAAATAACCTGAATTCGCTTCAAAATATATATATGTTTTGGGGCAAATTTGGGATCAAACTAAAAATGCAGATTAGAATTTGTAGCATACAAAACTTTCGTACAATATATAATTTTGCTCAACAAAAACGGACGGAAAAATTTGAAAAAAAGAACAACTTTTTCCAAACGAGAAACCTAAAAGCATATACTACAAATAAAATGGGGATTATCATCTTCAGGTTCGATTCCAGCCCAACCGATATTGGCCCAGTTTCCACATGTAATGAACTGAGTCCAGCCTTCGGGCGATTGGTAAGCCTAAGTGGCTGGGGTGCTGAGGACTATAACTCACTGACTGGTGGTGCTTAGCCAATCAATAAGTCAAATGTAGTCGTTCTTTCCCCTTTTGCCGGTCCATCGATCTGGAAATGTTCTGAGTGAAAACTGACACCATTTTCAGCTGTCTGCAATTTGGATGCCAGGGAAAAGCTGTTGTCTGTCAAAATGTCGTGCAGCAGCCGGTTTACACTCACACTATTTATTTATTTCACGAATGTCATGAATTATGATTGAATTGTTGTTTTTTTTGTTTCAGACGGCGAAAAACGGTACGACTGAAAGGAGCGAAGGCTCTGCAGGTGGTTCTATAGTTGATAGAAACAGCAATAATTCACCGCATAATGCGGATAGCCAAATAGCCACCATCGAATCCCATCCTAGACCAATGACCATTCCAACCGTTACGTGTGATCTAGCTTCGGATATTTCTACTAGCGACAATGCTGAAAATGGGCAGGATGGCCAAGACCAAAAAGATACCTTAAAAGTAAGTTGTATAAAAAACATTATTCTGCTCTGGGGTGCGTTCATGAACGAATGTACAAAGTAACACTTTACTCTGTAATGGAATTGGTCGACATTTGAAATGGAGCACATGGTGATTCGTGATTTGTTAATGCATTATGGTAATATAACTGTCAAATTTTAATTAATAAATCAGACATCTCGTCGAGTTATAAAATTTGTAAGTTTTGTTGTTGTTGTTGTTCGTTTCCACAACTTTGTTTATGTTATTTCATTTTCCTCTGTGCTTTTATATCGACTATGCTGCACCAAAACCAAAATAAATTTGTGACATTGGGTGCAAAGTATCATTTATTTGATGATATTGACGACGAGAGCGATAGTGACGACGAAGAAGAAATTTTAATAGTTTCTCTTAAAAAAAGTTGCGCCACAACGAATGGGAAATTATGTGGAGATTGTATTGAAACGGTTCACACATGGGCAATCCAACAAAACTTAAGGATAACTAAGACAAAAGTTAAAAATAATTCAGTCAGTTTTTGCTGTATTATGAATTTACTTGTTATGTCATCAGTCACTTTGGATTGAACAAATCAGTGTTTTAAAAATGTTGACAAATGTAAATGTCATAATATGACAATAAATTTTATATGTGTCAAAGTTAACTAAAGTTAAAGTTAAGTCAAAATTAACGAAGATTTTGGAATTCCTGACGATATTATTGGAAAAGCAAACAAAGCAACTGTAAATCTGTTGCCAATAAAGTCTAGAGAAGCTTACGACATGGTTATTAAATAAGTTGAACAAAAAATTATTTCTCTTCATGCCCGCGCGGGCCAAGTACCACATTAGATAGTTGGTAACTAAGCAATAAAAACACAATAATTAACTAGTGTGACATAAAAGTTTTTGTTATTTCTGCATCAGAAAAGGTACTAAGCCGATAATTTTCACCCATTTCATATATCGCGTTGACACAATTAGGTAATTATTTTGACAACTATCTGACACTTGCTAGGCAAATAAAAGCCACAGTGATTATTCCCGAGAATAATCACAAGAGATTTATTTCCACTATAATAATAACATAATTGGTTGAAACTTACCCTTGTGACAAATAAAGAAGCATTTCATTGGTTTTGAGGAACGTCAAAAAATAATCCAAACAATTTTATCTAGATAGGTAATTTAAAGCAGAAAATATGTTAAAGACAATCTCCAGGGTATACAAAATTATGTTGAACAAGTTTTTGTTGAACTACTATCCCTGAATTCTCAAAATATTCGACTTTGTCCATTATTGACATAGGCTCTGTTTCTGTATCTGTAAGAATTTAAACTCCCACAGCACTTAGGCCACAATTGGCCCATGGTGCATCTTTCCGAGGTTCAGACTTCCTTCTGGCTCGTCATCCAGCCTACTTGTTTGAAGTAGGCGATAACGTCGCCGGAAGTAAGCTCCCTCATGCTGGCTTGTGTTAGCCTGTACTCGCCGAATACGGAAAACCTAAATTGAGAGAGTGTCGGACATTCACAAAGAGTGTGTTCTACAGTCTCATATTCCTGTTCACATCCTCTACAGAGTGAAGTGTCAGACAGACCCAGTCTGTAGAGGTGTTTTCGTAGATGGCAGTGACCGGTCAGAATACCCGTGGCTGTCCGAAGGTTCTGTCTGTTCAAAGTCACGTATTTTTTGGCTACTTTGCTGTCCGGATACTGTAGCAGTTCCTTGGCAAGCCTGCAACCTTCTGAATCGTCCCATATACCCTTAAACTTATCAAGGGAGTGTTCCTTTATTAGGTCAATCATAGCCGACGCCGACAGACCAATGAAAGTGCCAGGTCCCAAGAGTTTTTGGGAGGCTTCTTTCCTGGCTAGTGAGTCGGCAATAATTTTGGTACCTTTCGATTTACTGTGCCCCTTGATCCAGCCTAGAGTGACTTCGTTGTAGCTACAGGCTTCGATCAGGGACAGGTGACACTCCAGTACTAGGCCTGATGTTATACGTGGTCTGTTCAGGCTAGTGCTATTGACATAGGTTAATAATAGAAATAATTAGTAACCACTAATAGAGTTCAACTTCTTAGTTGGCTAGAAGAAGCAATAATTGTCAACTTCACAGCTAGCAGTGGAAAAATAACTGTTATTTTAAGAACAACAGAAATATTTGGATTACGATTTTAATTATAAAAACGAAAAAAAGCATGACGAGCTTGTAAAAAAATTCCAAAAAAAAACTCATCATGTCATCCCAAAGTTAATACGCAATTTCAAGACCGAATACAAACATCCATTTTAAGCGAAAGCATATTTCACATGTTTGTACTCACATCAGTATTTTTTTGTTTCTACGGTTGACATGACCGAATCTGACGCAATATACTAATTTAAAAAGTTTCGTGATTGATTTTGGGAACCGAAATTATTCATGGATATTATTTAGGTATATAGCGCTTTGGGTCTGAAGTCGATTTATTTTTGCTTTCAACGGCTTTGGACGGACCACTGCTAATTTTTCACTTGTTTGTTTGATTGAAGAGGACAGTGATTGATTACGTAAGTTGTTCTTGCTATTTGGCTGCTCCTACTTTAATCTGATCGAACATCATTCACAGATGTTTATGTATCGACAAAAAAAATAAGCTGAAAGCAAAGAGGAAACGTTCCATGTATTTTATAGAGTGGAGGTAAATCAATATCGCAAAATAATAATTATAATTATTAAAACGCTTCATAAGTTTTAAAAAATATTTCAAAAACAGTGACCATTTAACTAAGAAGCAACAACTACTTCCCGGGCTGTAGGCATCCACAGCTATTGAAAAGCACTTCAAACAGGGCTGTGAACAGTGTTGCCAGATATCAAAATCTAAAGGACCCCGCGCTTTTCTTATGACAAAGTGGCGTTCCGTCAAATGTTATGAATTTTGGATATGATGTGGTACTCGACTTCTTGACCAAAAGTGTCCATGGGACCAATTCAATCCTATGACTAGTTTCCGATATACAGGGTATTAAAGTAGAAAAATCCGTGTTTTTCGTGACCACGTAATTTTATTATTAACAAATAAATATGCATTGATAGTACCAATAATATGTTCTAGTTTATCGTAAACTTACACATAAATAGTTCAAAATGTCAACATATACAGGGTGGGACTCAATTATACAAGGACGAATTTTTGGAATTCTAAGAAATTCTAATATTGAATGAAAACAAGGTAAGAAATAGAAATTTACTTCATATTCAATGTTCTGGCATCAAATATACTAGTTCTAGAGATATTCCATACAGGGTGATTCTTAATGCAACCTGAAATTAGTTTTTTCTGTATGAAAGAAATAAGTTACACCATGTATTTTAAAATTAGTTTTTGATGTTTAAAACATATTGGTTACCTTGATATTAGTACGTTTCTTAAAATACAGGGTGATTTGCACATACATCTTGTTATTAAACCGACAAAAATTAGAGAAAATACAATTTTTCTGAATCACCCTGTATTTTATAATTAGATCCGTCAAAATGTTTAATTTTCTTTGTTTTGTCATAAGCTAAAAATAGTAAATGAGCTGAAAAGATTTCATAATCTTACTATGACCAGTTTTTCAGAAAAAGGGTCCTGAGGGCCCGGCCCGGGCCGACCGCGTGGAAGAATTTTTTTTTGCGCGATTAATTTTCTTGTTTATTCACAGCATCGGTTGTCAGGACGGTAGGTTGTGTTTACTGGTTTCTAAGTTTAACACGTCGGTAAGTGATTCACTTACCGTTCAGACGTCGAAAAGTAATAAATAGCATAAAAACAATTTCACCAAAATGCAAAATATATTTTAAACTGATCGAGAAGTATAAATGTCACTTTTAACATTTCGTTCACTTCGGAAAAATTTAAATTATTTTATTCGGAATTTATTTCAATACGATCGCGCAAAAAATGGTATAAGCAACTCGAACGTTAAGGGTAATTACAACGTTTGCATGTAGATTCCTCTCGTAAAATTGGACAAAATGATAATATGAGGATTAAGGGGTCTAGCACATTTACTTTTCGAGATACAGGGTGTTTTGAAAACTTGAATGTTTTAATTCGATAACTTTAAAATGGATGGATAAATTGATTTGACATTTGGCAGGTTGTTTTTAAATGTGAAAGGGCATATTTTGATAGAAATAGTAGTTTGTGCAACTAGTCTGGATATGATGGCCATATCGCACGAGGACAAAGTTTGAAGTTTGTTAAATTTTAAATTTAAAGTTATATTGCAGTTTATAAAAATTTTTATTTTCTAGATTTGGGATCGTAGAAAAAATATGCTGCTCGACTCGTGTGGATTGTCCATATCGCACTTGAACGATTAAGCACTCCGCCTACGGCGTCGTGCGATATGGCCATCATATCCACACTAGTTGCACAAACTACAATTTCTTTCAAAATATGCCCTTTTACATTTAAAAACTACCTGCCAAATGTCAAATCAATTTATCAATCCATTTTAAAGTTATCGAATTAAAACATTCAAGTTTTCAAAATTTCAACACCCTGTATTTCGAAAAGTAGCTAGACCCCTTAATCGCGCAAAAAAAATTATGGAAATAATAGTAAAAATTTATCCGAAATTCAAGTAGATCACTAGCATTGCGAATACCAGCTTTGCATAGAATTTCAATATAGCATCGGTGGTTCAGTGGTTAGAATGCTCGCATTGCACGCGGGCGGCCCGGGTTCGAATCCGGACATGAACATATTTATTATTATGAATCGCTGCTTCGTAAACGAGAGAGAGACTAAGGAGGCACAAGCACGCAAAAGCAAGGCACATAACGAAGCAATGTAACATAACGCAGCGTAACGTAACGCGTAACGGTCAGATCTTTTGCTTCGCGACCCCTGGTCGCACAAACATAACCTGGCGTAAAGAACTAAAGTTCCAATAAAATTAACAATAAAAAAGAACTTCGTCACGGGGAATCGAACCCGGGTCTACCGCGTGGAAGTCTGGTTTGCTTACTACTCGACCACCGAGGAATGTGAAAACTGTTTATCTATAACATCAGATGTATTACATAATTTTTGCTTAAAAGGAACTAAAGTTCCTACCGTGTGTCCCGCGACACGTTCTTTCTTTTCAAATTTGTTTGGTCACTGCTCCAGTCTCAATAAATACTTTTTCCAATTTTGTGCACTACAAAGCAGCAAATACGTCGATCTGGATGTCTCCGATTAACTATTTCTATTACTTCTTGTTCACGCCTATCATTGTAACCACAAAAAAGTACAATTTCAATAATAATAATTGTTGACAAAAATGTTATAAAAGTAATAATCAATTGCTGTCTACGTGACATCCCATGTTTGGAAAAAAATAAATTGAAAATAATTTCTACTCAGAGTCTGAACTGTGCCGTATCTTACATTTTAAATTAAATAAAAATGTTCACTGGTCAAGAGATACGCACATGCGTATAGTCAGTCTCGACTACAATTCGATTTGTTACCTAAGATTAAATTTTTTTTTGTTAAAATTCGTCCAGTGTCTGCTGGACGTATTTTTTGTTGAGATTCCTGATAAATTGCGGAAAGGTTTTTAAAAGCTGGAGATCCCTATATCAGTGATCTCTAGAAACCCGTACGGCATACCTAACTCTAATTTTCTTTTACACGCCTTTCTGTCTTCTCTAAAAAACGTCGAAACTAGTGGATTCTATACAAAATCCTCTCAAATTCAATAAAGTTATCTATGAATTAACTTAATTTCCATAGAAAAAGAATGAAAAATATTTTCTTTGTTAAAAGGTTACAGATACGGATTGGAAATGGTTCAAACTAAATGAAATAAATAATATTCATCGTTGTATAATATTTTTCGGCTACAAAAATCCACAAAAAACAGTTCCATAATCTCCAAAATTCACATAAAACATTCTGGAGCTCAAATACTCAAGAAATCATTCTGTGGTTCCATGAAATCACCATGCACGTGGAACTTTTTGGAACTTCAGTTCTTTATGTTAGTTTGGTCTGACCGTTACGTTACTTGGAGCGAGGTAGGTCGCGACGCAAGAGATCTGACCGTTACGTTAGGTTGTCACGTTATGTGTCTTGAGCGCGTGGGCTCTCGCGCTCTCTCCTCAGTCTCAGAGCTAGCCTCTCGGCGCAAAATGCTGATTGTCAGCATACATTATATTATTTATTACAGTTAATAGAATACTTAATATGTACTTTGTACCAATCAACTTAATGATGATTTTTTTTATAGTTAATATTACTGTACATTTTTTCTTGAATGAAGTTTAATCCAGAGTAAAATAAATTCTTATATTAATAATATGTGTATTTATTTATTGATACAAAAAATTTGATTATTGCTTAAAAGGAACCAAAGTTCTTACCGTGTGTCTCGCCACACGTTCTTCAATTTTTTCATATTGTAGGAAATTAACAAAAAACCAATAATTATTCCATTGAGCGTATTCAAACTGCGTTTTTATTCTTACCTTAATAACTTTAAATGGGAATAATATTGCGAAATCAATAGTAGACAAGATAAATTTCAATTTAAATCTGCGTATAAAGTACAGATAATAAATGCAATTACTCATATGATAGACCGATGTTAAAAACTGAGAACAATATTTATTTAAATAATTGAATCATTTTAATCTCCAATTATTTTATTGATAACTTTATCTCCACCTTGAGTCTGACAGTCTATGAATGTAAATGTTATTAAAACATTGGCCTACATCTTATTTTTTCAATGTATCTCAAAAAAACCGTATGATTCGTAGCACCATATCTCGTGTTTGGTTAATTTCTAGCATTTTTTATTCCAAGATTCTCTCTAGGATTCAGTAAGTTGTGCAGATTCCTCTCATGTCTGCTATCAATTTTCTATTTTCATTCCTATCTTCCAATTATTGAGTTGAGATTGAAAACGCGATTTAATATCCTTAATAGAATAATTTTTCGAAAATTTCTTAGTTAATTGCTCAAATTCCGGAAATAAAACTCTACGCTACATTCTCTTTTTCTTATCTCTTTATACAAAAGCCTATTGTCTAATATGAAAATACTACCTACAAGGTAGTGGCCCCCATCTGTGGCCGGCTGTAACGTGACATGAGATAATTTGAAGAAAAATTTTGAAGTATAGTTTGGCAAAATTATCTGAAGCTACGGGGCATAAACGTACAAATGCATGACGTACTGTACCTATTTTACCAAGTACAATTAAAAATACAAAGGTCACTGACAATACGAACGCCACTGGGTAAATCAATATCAGTCGATTGACGAAGTGAGAGGGAAGAACACACGCACGCGCTTGCCAATAAGAAGTCAGCTTTCGATAAAAATCACCAATTATGTAATTCGGAGGGTAATTATGGTTTTCTTACAACGCTGCCAGAGCTTGAAGAATCCCATAACAGATTTGGAGGAAAAGTGCTCAACTCTTAATATTCATAAGTTGAAAAAATAATGTTTATAGAAAAAATCCTAGGAAACAAGCACATTAAAGAATTAACGTTTAATCATATTGTTATTAGAGAGATTTTAAGCCATCTATTTGATCAACGTTATACGTTATCGTTTATTTTGCTCATGCGCAATAGTAAGAAAAAAAGTTGAGAGGTGTTAAGGGACACCCGGATGGAACGAAGCTCCTTTCGATTAATTAGTGAAGGAATTGTACATATACATACACACACCGAAACATTTATATATACTCTACGTTAAACTGTCTGTCTGTCTGTTTATTATTTCATACACGTCATAGATGCGCGGGACTTTGGAAACACAACAGCGTATAGGTTAGAACACGCACGGCTTGCTAAATACATACGTTCTGAAATTGTAATATTAAAATATGATTTGTTTTTGAATTTATTAAAATTCATTCATTATTATTATTATTTATTATTTACAAAAAACCTGTATACACTCAACAAAAATAATCGTCGCGACACCACACTGTTCAATGCGAAATAGAAATGAAAATATCTGGCTTGCTTTCTATAAGAGAGAAAGATACAGACAGAGAAACATGCGACGCCGCACAGCTTACAATAGCTTCCTAAATCATAAAGTGTAGTGACAAAACTTTTCGTAAGAATTTTATCCGTCTAGCCTCCTTTCACAACGCGCGATAAGGAACTTCGTTCCAATAACCGATCACCTTAATAAGCGATAATCTACTCCGTTATTTACGTCGACATAAACGAAACCTTATTAAGCGGTAAGGTTTTGACATAATTGTCAAGTGTATTATAATATGTATATTTATTAAGTTCTTCTATTAGACCTTGATCATTTAGACGTCTAATTATATTTTTTATATCATCCATAATTTATGTCATGGATTAATGTATACAAATCAAATTGAACAAACAGAAAATTTAAGATTGATTACACCAAACAAAATATCGTTTAACGTGTAACGTCGTTCACAGGATATGGCTTCAAAAACTAAATTAAAAATGTTGTTAAGAATTCGAGATAATTCTTAACAGACTTGCTTGGCTAAATAAATTGTGCATTTTCTTCGTTAAAAACATTATTTATTTCTGAGTAAATTATCATTGATGACTGAATATCTAAAAGTTTCTCTATATATCTATATGAAAAAAAAAGAAATAATGTACTTAGCAACCGTTGTTATGATGAGATGTCATTGTTATTTTTATATACGAATTGTCAATATAATCGTAAATTCCGAAAAAAGCGTTTAATTACCCATCGTATTTCAACAATAAAGTTTATAACAACGAAGGTTTTCTGCGAGGGACCTGAGAGCAAAGGAGGGAAGTAAGAAAAAAGAAATACAGTCCACTTAAAATAAAATGATTCCTTCCCAAGCCATCGAATCCTTGCCCAAATGTCATCCGCTATTTTAGAAACACTGCGCTTGCTCAGTTTAACGTTTAGCGTGTAACGTATGTCAAAATTTATGTGTCTTAAAATCTCTCTATTATTGTAAATAATAAAAAGTCACTTTTCTCATTATTATTACTACATACTTAGCACTTTAGCTTTTTCATAGTTAAACGTGGCAATATCGAATGTTTTCGACTGCATTCCTTTCACGGCTTCAGATAAACTTGCCAAAGTATAATGAAAGTTTCACTTCAATTATTTTAAACTCGATGTCTTGTAGGAATTTATAGACGACATTTTCGAAATATGGCTTTATACTTCGATGTTCTTTATTCGAATGCTAAATCGTTCTTCAATTTAATTTGAATTTAAGTCAGCTACGTATGAATTACTCCATTAAATATATGGAAGTGATAAAAAAGAATCCTGGCCTGCCTTTGTACTACTCAAGGTTCGAAATTTCGGAAAGTAATCTTGCCATTAACGATTTGGAATTCGTTCAATAAAGTGACAGCTATCACTTCGGGAAACCAACTGACAGGTAACATATTCCCAGTTTTACACAGGCTTCCAAAATAAAATTAGAAAATTCGAAGTGGATTTCGATACATCTGAGTTGCCATTCATCTGAGTCTATCAGACTTTAGAGATTTACGTTGAGATAGTTGAATTTCTCTTATACGTATATTGTTACAGTGCCAAATTTAATTGATAATTTTTTACTGAATATAGTAACCAATCAAATTACTTAATTTCAAGTCATGTGTCAAATTTCATCCAATCACCGCGGTATTGCAGCGATAATACCCTACATGTGGTGTTTCCAGTTTGGTGTTTATTTTTTATTAAAAATTAATTAAACGTCAAACTGACAACTGGATTAAAAATGTCGCGAATAATTTGATATGGCATCTAACCATTCAATTAATTTACCAATTGGACTTCTCACAACTGTAGTTTTGTATAAAAATGAATAATATTTGTTTGATTATTACTAATAAATTATTAAACGTTAGATTAACAATCAAATTTTTGATATGTACAAAGTAAAAAATTATCTTATCGAATACTCCTCGGGTCTTGATAAATACTAAAAATTTTGTCGTAGAGAATCCTTCAAGCGTGTTGCTCAAAGATAATAGCCCTCGGCCTGCGGCCTTGGGCTATTATCAAGCAACACACTTTCAGCATTCTCTATGACAAAATTACCTCGGTATTATCAAGACCCTAGGGGTATTACTACTGAAAATATCACACGATGCTGGAATTCCCAGTGACAAATTTGAAAAACACAAAATAGCTCATGTTATTTGAGTGTGCTTGTTAAAAAATAGGAGTACATTTTCATGTATTTAGAATGTTGTAAATGTGTGCTCATTAAAAAAAACAGGAATAAAACTTTTTTCAAAATACATTCAAATAGTTTGTGCTTTTTTTATTTTTATTGAGAAACACGATTCCATTTGGAATTAATTTCGATGAACTGAAACATGGTTAGATTTTTTCGGAAATCTCCGATTTTTGTCCGTATGTTAACATCATTCACAATTTCACAAAAAGTACAACAAGAACTTTTCCCTTGAGGGTTAGTTTTTTCCATGTCGTATTTTTATATGTATACTTCGAAAGTTTCACTGTACTCACTGGTAAAGTTTATAAAATACCCTTCCGGGAGAAATTACAACCTTCCAAATAGAATGCAGACGACGTACCTTTGCTATTGACAATGTGTCTTACGTCGTTTTCTACAGTTCTCGTCAGGTATCTGTTGTTTACGGTCAATTATTATTTATAAAAAGTGAATATTAATCTTATTGATATATTTATTTAAATAATACAAAAATATGTCTAGATACACGGTAAAACATTAGCATTTTGAAAGTCCTCAAGTATTTTTAGTTAGAAGAAGCTGGTAATTATTAATTTCATAGCCTTTTCGAATTTGGCTGAATACGATCCTGATGATTTTATTTATCAAATTTAAGGTAAGCCATATGTCAAAATAGCAGATAAAATAAACGACTTACCCAAAACTATAAACTTTAAACAGTACTATGGACAGTATGAGAAGTCTTCTAGGGAATCTGAAATTAAAAGACTTATTATTAAGACGTCCTCAAACAAGAGTTTACAAATTATTACCAATTTCCTGGGTTCTGGTATATACATTTCATTTATATGTCATACTATAAACTAAGCTTTTGGCACAGATTATAAAAAGAACAGATACGAATCCCGGTAAAACATCAAACGATTTTCAGCTCCGTCGTCAATGACCTTGGACCTTTAACTCGGTATGGCCGCGATGTTGCCAGTTTTAAATATTTTCTGAATTTCTCATCAAATTGCAGTATTGACTCGGGGACAATAACAATTTCTAGTGCCGGATCTAGTTTTTTTGGAAGTTTCCACTAAATCTTCAAAACTGCGCCATGAATTAAAACAATAATCATAATCTAATATATATTTATGTATTTATCAAATACCTATATGTAAATTCCTATGATTTGTTATAAATAGTCGTTACTCTTGGGAGATTAATTAATAAATACATTTTTAGATAACACAAATAATTACAAAAATCAACCAAATTTTGAAGTACAAATAATTCTTAATTTATTTATTATCAAAGTGTCATCTGTAACAATTATCGAACGTATGTAGAGTATAAGAATAACCCTGTATTAAGTCCAATGGACGATTTATCAGTATCGATCAAGAGTCTGCGACAGATGCCAAGGAATATATGTTCGCCAATATACGAATCTTTTTATTTCAGTGTCGAATCGAGCGTACCTAATAACTGATAAATTTTTTGTATACATTGATGAATGGCCTCGTGATACTGTAGATATTTCTTCTCAATGGACTTGATAAGGATGAAATTTCGATAAATCGTATGTCAAAGTTCATATATATATATATATACGTACTTGAGTCTGCTGATTTCATTTGTGACAAGAAAAATAATTGGAAAGAAGTTAAAAACGATTAAGATAATGGATTGACTGATTCCATAGAGTAATCGTAACAAAATGGGGTCAAAATAATTATACATTGTATATTTTATTTATATTCTATTAAATATTAACCGTACACTACATAAAATTGTCAACTAGATTGTTACATGAGTTGGAAAGGGATAAATAGGCTATGAATCCTGGAATTCACATTATATAGATCCTTATAATTGTATCTACATCTCTAAAAACATTATTTCTGCTTTCCTTCTTGGAGACATTTCCATCGTAGCACACTATCAAATTCAGACATTCTCTGGTACCTACGTTGGTTTGGTGGCCAGTTCAGGACCGTGCACTGTGACTATACCGTCATGTGCTCCCCAATTCAAGTTAAATCATCCCTTCCAGTCCAATCATCACAGACTGGTAGAAGAATGCCAGAAAGAACTAAATGAACTAGCAGACCACATTAAAGTAAGATTAGTGTGGGTACCGGGACGCATTCAGGCAAAACGTACCACATATTAACCATTGCTCTAAAATCTGCCGTGCTGATTGGTCCGCGACTAAACGCGGTACGTTTTGTCTAGATAGGGTCGAAAGCAGGTACGGATTGCCCTCACAGCACCTAACCCAATATTGAAATAAATATGTAAATATCAGAAATATAAAACTAAAAAAAAAACAAGAAAACCTATGCCCAAACCCGGTTGATCAAAGAGTAACTATGTATAAAGATATCAGAAAATAAGAAATAAAAAACTGAAAAAAACCAAGAAAACCCAGGCCCAAACCGGCGCGCATTCACGTGGAATACAAATCATTAGATACCTTTCCGAGAAGGGGTAGGGAATAAATATGTATAGAGATATCAGTAAATAAGAAATAAAAAACTTGAAAAAAAAAAACAAAAAAACCAAGTACCTAACCCGGTTTCGAAACTACGACCTCTGAGCTACAAGCCCAATACCCTACCAACTGCGCTAATCATCTCAGACAATAACAGGCATGAAATGCGTGAATAGATTCTAATACAAGGGCAATCTGTACCTGCTTTCGACCCTATCTAGACAAAACGTACCGCGTTTAGTCGCGGACCAATCAGCACGGCAGATTTTAGAGCAATGGTTAATATGTGGTACGTTTTGCCTAAATGCTGCCGGGACATAACGGTATTTCTGGAAATGAACAAGAGGTTCAGCAACAGCATATGTTGGACCAGAACCAGCTCTTGGGACCACAAAGAAGGTAGTTCGAGGGCAAATACAAAAATGGGTACAAGGCCAACATAAACTTCAGTGGAGGAACACTCCAAAGCAGGTGCACAGTAAAACCTTTATAGGTGACACATGTGTAAAACGGGCCGAAGAACTACTGAATATCAGTAGGAATAAGCTGAGAATTATTACAGGTTATTTAACGGGTCTTACCCGGAGTTACTCAGTCTTTTATTCTTAAACTTTAGCGGTATCTCAATTTCTCCGTACACTTCTCTAGCGTCTATGGAAAGAAATGAACCACAAAAACAACAACTATCACTTCCAAGCTCAAAGAAATTTCCAGTTATATACATTTTATACAATAACGCGAGTTTTCCATACACTTTTATATTCCAGCTTACACACACAAAATCTAACAATGCACAACATTGTATGCCACCAGCCGATGACCGAATAAACGCACAGGATACAGGTATTTCGTGGTTTGCATGTGCTAGACGAAAGTGCATTCTTAAACAGAGACATCAGCTTTTGTGAATACAGGAATGAATGTTATTCCTATAGGATAAACCAGAGGTCTCTTAACTATTTCACCTGAGAGCCAGGTAGTTAATATCTAAGCACCAAGCTTGCCAATAATGTCCTGAAAATACAATTTTTATCCACTCGGGATCGAATTGTGTTATTCCAATAATTTGAAAAGGCCGTAAATGTTCATTAGTTATCCTTGATATGTATTTAGACTTAACATATCCCATTTTTGAAAATGTTTGTTTACAAATGAATCAAAAATTGTGAATTTTATTATTTTTTCAAAGCTTCAAAATGAGATTTATTTTTCACAACATAAATGGTCGGCCGGTCCAAAATCTTACCCAGACGTAGTTTGGAGACCCCTGGATATACAGTACATCCATGAAGTGATGCACAAATTTATGATTGGTTGAATATGAAAAAAATCATTTATATTTATTTATATCATGTCCATAGACTCCATAGTTTTTGAATAAAACACCCCAAAACTGTAAAATTGAAGTTTTAATCATGATTGGTGTTGGCGATAGGATGCGGACGGAAGGAATATTCAAATGGAAGTGCTTAATTTTATTAAAAAACAATATAAGGTTGATAGTATCTGGAAGGTAACTATAATGAAACTTTTTACAAATAATATTGTGAAATTTAAATACATATCATTTTCATAAAAATTCTCTCAAAGCCGTGAAGCTCTTACATCCTTATTATAATAAAAGCTCCATGAATTTTGCGTTGTCGTGCTCCATCCTATCATGCTGCGAAGTTTTTATGTATTATCATTTTTCTCCAGCTATAAATATCGAGTGACACTTCGAAGGGCTTAATAAAGGGCATACTTTTGTATTGGCCATTACGGTGCTTTAAGCGCTTCCACTGAAGGGTCTTCATACTTGGAAAATTGTGGGTTACATTTTGTTATCTCAGCAAATGGGCCCTTTAACGACATACTGTATCTTAAAAGGTTTATAGTTAACATATTTTTCTTTGCGAATTTGAGTAGGGACTTAAACATATGCCAAAATAATATGGATAATTATTTGAATATATAGCAAAATTTCTCAATTCATTGTTTCAATAAATGGATGATTTACATTTAGTGAATTTTCTCCATCATTCTTTAGGCATAGATATAGTTAATTTTGAACTCAATGAACTGAGAAAGAACAATGGATTCCAGGACACACTGGAATAGAAGGAAATGAAATAGCAGATGAACTAGCAAAGAGGGGGACTGAAATACCTTTCTGCGGGTCTGAACCCTTTTGCGCAATCAGCCCCAATGTAATATTGGGAGAAATAGGTGAAGCCGAGAAAAAGAGAAGATCTGACCATTGGGAAGATCTAGTAGGGCTTATACAATCAAAGACTTTCTGGGTGACTACAACCTGTTAAGATCAAATGAATGCATAAGTCAAAGTAAAACTGCGCTAACAGTTTTAACAGGGATCATTGGGACATTGTCGCCTGAATAGGCACCTGAAAAAGCTCAAAATAGTGGAGGGAGAAGAATGCAGATTTTGTGGAATGGAAGAAGAAACCTCCATCCACATACATCCACCACAGCACCTGGGAGATTACTGGATAGAAGAGGAACATTTACCTAACTTGAAGCCTGTAGACATCCTAAAATTCCTCCGGGAAATAGGACTAAAGGAACTACTAGTTTCTGAGACTCTCCTCAGAAACTGAGTTGAAGTAAGGGGGCACAATAGATCTTTTAGGTCTCAGTGAATGTCACCCCAAAATACATACATACATACATTTAGTGGATTTTCTCCATCATTCTTCAAGTATTGATATAGTTAATTTTGAACCAGTTTCATTTATATCAAATTGAACAAAAGAGTCGTTAATTTTGGACATATCCGTTTGTGCCAACCAAAAGTATATTTGATGGTCTAAGCCCTACTGCAATAGTCAAGACTTCTCCATTGTCACAGTAAATGGAGGTTTTGACATTTGAATATTTCCTATTTCAAATGAATACTTTTGAAGCATTTAATTTGCTAAAATAATATGTTTGTTGCAGGTTTTCAGTCCAGGTCCTTGCCAGCTAGTGCGGAATCCTCTGGCGCAGTGTCAATTCAGCGGTTCAACGCTGTCCGTCAACGGTGAACTTCAGCAGCAAGCTGCATCGCTCGCTCGTAGCAGACAACCTTCGATGGGCATCGATACCGATATGGTTAGCGAGTTCGATCCGAGTAGTTCCGATTCGGGCGTGGTTGCCCAATGTGCCGCTATTAAACCGCTTAAATTGAGACTGTGCAAACCGATATTTGGACGGAATAAACATCATACGTCGCGAAATAGGAGCGAAGAAAAACCTCCCAAATCGCCTACCAGTGAACAAGCTTTAGTTGAATACGTAGTACCGCGTGTGAACAAACCGAAAGATCCTGAACGGGAAAAAAGACGATTAGCTCGGCAAAAAGAAAAAAGGGCAACTCTTATCTTGGGACTTATTATGGGTTCCTTTATAGCTTCTTGGTTACCGTTTTTCTTCATGTACATATTGAGGTTGGCCTACCCCTTTCCACAGATTGCTTTTTCCACTGCGTTTTGGCTAGGTAAGCCCGAATTTTTTCAAAGGTCGAGAGAAATATTGAGCTTTGATTGAAAATGTTTTTTTTTGTGTTGCAGGTTACATGAATTCGGCACTAAATCCCGTCATCTATACAATTTTCAATAAGGATTTCCGAAGAGCATTTCGAAGGATATTATTTAAGTGATGCATGTCCTACGTGTGCTGCTATAAGTGCGTTGGTAACAGAATTCGTACTGCGCAATTTCGCAGCGCACCTAGCGCTTTATATCGTCATTAAACATATTCGACAATCCTTATCTCTTTACAAAAGTTTTAGTTTGTTTTTATAATGATTTTTAACGAATATTAACGTTGGTAGAAAGTATTTTAAAAGTGTCTACAAACAATACTACTTGGAAATGTTAAAGGGTTGGAGACTAGTTCAGAGAAAAAGATTTTCCTGAAAGTGTTCTTCTGTAAGACATGAGTATTCTTCATATTCTTTGATGGCTTAGAGAGATTATATTAAAACATTTTTTCAGTCATTTTTACTGACTCTGTAGGTATATTAACTTGTGGTTTTTCGCTTTTCTATGACTGACGTAGTGCTGACGTAGAGCTGACGTTCTGGTTCAATCTGAGAGAAGCTTTTTTTTATAGAAACCTACAATTTTACAAAAGAAATTCGCCAATACCACAGATCACTTTGAGTTTGGATATTAAACAGAATTGGTGACTGGCACCATGGAATCTCAGTTCACCCACTGGGATGCTGGATATTTTATCGGAAGAATGGTTGAATATTTTTTTTTGTCAACACCTTATAAAATTTGAAGTAGCCGATTGACTATTGTATTGTTTTTTTTGTATTTATTTATTTGGGGTGACGTTCATTGAGACCCAAAAGATCTATTGTGTCCCCTCACTTCTACTCAGTTCCAGAGGAGAGTCTCAAAAACTGGTAGCTCCTTTAGTTCTGGAGGAATTTTAGGATATCTGCAGCCTTCAACTCAGGTAAATGTTCCTCTCTAGGATTCTAAAGGGCTGTGCAGTTGGAAAGTATGTGGATGGAGGTTTCTTCTCACATGCCACAATATCTACATTTTTTTTCCTTTACTACTATGAGCTTTTTCAGGTGCCCATTCAGGTGACAATGTCCCGTTAGGATCCCTGTTAAAACTCTAAGCGCAGTTTTACGTTGACTCATGCATTCATTTGATCTCAGCAGGTTGAATTCACCCATAAAAATCTTCGATTGTATAAGCCAGGAGGATATTTCAGTCCCCCTTTTTCCTAGTTCATCTGCTTTTTCTTTTCCTTCTATTCAAGTGTGTCCTGGAATCCATAGTAAAGTGACTATATTGTTCTCGCCTTGTTCATTTAGTTTGTCTAGGCATTCCCACACCATTTTGGAACTGATTCCACAAGAGCTCAGTGCTTTAATGGCTGCTTCACTATTCAAAATTATGATAATCCATTGTCTTCTGTATCCTTTATTTATTTCTGTATCTTTTATCAATATTTATCAATATTGAACTGAGCCTATTGACTAAGAATAAACGACTACATTCTAGGCTCAGCCTTTTGTATATCTAGCTTTTATCGTATTTTGTGGTTTTGCTTCGTTGGAGTGATATTTCCACGTTATAGAATTCATAACTATCACGCAACATAATTCAATTCATAGTTATTATAATAAATTTTCAATTTGCTAAGTGTAAAATATATTTGAAGATGCGTGATGCCATATAGATACGTCATTGCTACTCAAACGTTTTGGTGCGATCAAGTTTACTTCTTTCCTTGCACACAGTTCCATTTTTTCCTGTCACTTTGAAAAGTTCTTCGTGATAGTTGATTATATGGCTTCTCGGCTATATTCTTCTCATTTTTTATTGCTTTTTTATCCTTATTCATCCCACAATCCACCATAAAGATCGATATTTTTCAAAAATTTAATTATATAATACTAAAATATTTTCTACTAATCAGATTTTAATTATTCGCAAGTACCCTAAGATAAGAACGTACTTTACGTAAAGATGTTTGAAATTGCGAATAATTTATTCATCTATTTTATAATCCATGAATTTTTAAATTTATTTATACAATATTTATGTTAGCTCAAAATTGGTTGAAACTATGAAACTTATATCAAAAACAGACTAAACATTTTTATATTTACACAGATATATATATTTATAGGAATGATTCAGAAGAGATATACAAAATTTATTTACTAAATAAAAACTGCAAATCAAAATATGCATACGGAGCAAATGAAGTTTTCCCATATAAAATATGACATTGAAATATAACTTTTCCAGTGTTTTCCAGTATTTCACATCAAATATAAATAATGTATTGGATCGATACAGTATTGTCAAAACTATCTTTTATCTTCTAGCGGCTTCAAATATTCATTTCTTGAAGCTTGCTGAAACCTTTTCGTATAACAATTTTTAATATTTGTTATTTCTTGATCCTATAATACTGTTGATTTGACTATTTCGTTTTATCAATTGCTTGTTTGGCATATTTGTAACCACGTTTGCCTGTATACTGAATCCAGCCGAATTTACATAAATTCAACCTCTATTTTTGATTTTTGTAGAATACAATTGTCTTAAGACATGAAGGTTCATAAAATGGATTTGAAAGTGAGCTGGGGGAATCAGCAAATGGATGTAGATTGTCAGTATGTTAAAATATTACACTCTGGGAGAATTTTGTTAATTGTAAGTCACTCCTGTTCTGAAATAATCAATGATGAAGGACAGATTTTTGGAAAAAGTGGAAGTTGAAAATTGTTTGGTACTTTTTTTTAACACCTTCGGTAGATTTATCATTGCAGTTTTCCTAAAGTAAATTCATGAGCAAAAAGGTTTTGATGGAATTTTCAATAATTTGATTTTATAGTTTGTTCGTCCCATCCTTATTATTAAAGTTATAATATCTAATCTAGGTATCTAGGTATCTAGGTATCTAGGTATATAATGATAATTTGAAATGTAATAACTGGGAACTTTATTGCTCTGTACTTGAAATTTACCAGTAAAATATTTCACTCACAATTGTCGTTTATGCTTGAAGAAACAAATGTTTTTATTCATTTTTTGCTTAGTATAAAATGTGCATAGTAATATGGATGTCTTTTATCTTTATGTTTGCATGCGAAATATTTTAGTTTCAAGTTGAGTGTCTCAAAAAACGAATAAAGCCGTTTGATTCGAAGCAGTATCTGAGGACAAAGTGCAGAAGAAAATATAAATTGATGTTATATTTGCTGTTTGAGAAAAAATGTGAGATTTATAAACAGGCCTGGTTTAATCATAGTTTAGTTATTGGATCAGAGACCATCTGTAAAGTTTAGTTTGAAGATCTCCCAATATTTTTGTCGTTCTTCTCCACTCAAACTATGCATAAATGTCAAAACAAGAAGTACATTTTTTTCTAAGCCCAAGTATTCGACTTAACACTTGTTTACAATATATGACTGGTTGAGAACAATAGTTACCAGAGCCCGAAATCATCGAAATATGAGAAAAGCACATCATAAGAATTGTGAATGACCTTTTTTGTCGTATCAGTAGTGCAGCAAATCTTCTTCACCAGTTCAGCTGCCGACAAATAAGTCCAGAATAGACGCCTTAACACGTCAACAGAATTGGAGGACAGCTGATGATACGCCTCTGTACAGAGAATTTACATCTCTTGCAAGAGCTGAAGTGGGAGGTGACATTGAAAATCAGTTTGTGCGCATGGGGGAGGGCTCGCCATCACATTTGGAGCTTGCTATATAGTTTATTTTGAACTGGAACGAAAAGGATTGTGTGAAATAATAGAATTTGAAGATTAATAGACAATTTTCTCTAGCTACTTTCTCTAGCCAATCCTTTTTCCTCTCATATTGTTGTTCAAATGGACCATTTGCTCAAGAAACGCTGATTTCATGAGTCACTGTTTCCTCCAGAAGAGAATGAGGATGAGGAAATTTTATTTTGAGATAGACATGGTGGAAACCATGCGAAAGAAGAGCCTTGAAAGTGTTGCGGAAATGCTGTGTTTTAGAAAAAAAGATGAATGAGAAGTAATTCATAATAAATGTAGTTTGTCGGTTGACTGACAATATTTTCTGGAAATCTATGAAATTTATACCAGTAGCCTGTATTTTCTCACATTTCTTTCGCTCAAAATCTAATCAAATCACTTGAATCGTCGATATCGCTATAGTTTTAATACAATTTTGGAGCAATGACTACCACTGTGATAAACATAACGCTTGTATTCTATTGATTCTAAGTAATTTTATCTAAATACAGATTACTATTACGTGTTTTTAAATTTGATGTCTAGAAGTTGGTTTTTCTTGTAAATATATCTATTAGGTAATCTCAAAAAAAATATATATATATATTATATACTATAGGTAATTATCGAAAAGAAAATGGCTACGAAAATAAATGGTATATAACTGTAATTATACAGGGTGTCCCAAATAAGAGTGACTGATTTTAAACATAAATGCCCAGCTTATTAATTGCTCCAAAGAGATGGGGTTTTCACTAGTTTTACTAGTTTATCAAAGAGATTTTTTTAGGCTTGGCTGGCATTTCATCTCATCAACACAGGGTGTTTTACTAATGTTGGTCAAATTCAAAGGGAAAAATATGTATTTTTTTAAATGGATCACCCTATAATTTTTGATCTTATTCGAAAGAGCAATCATTCTCCTTTCCAAAAATGTATAGTTTTCTCTCTTTTGTTCCAATAACAACAAAGATATTCGAGGATTCAAGTAGTAGTACATTTTTAATTAGTAGTTTCATATGAACGTATTTTGATGCATAAAATCAACTCATGCTGTGGCCGTTTGACGCATTAACTCCATCTCTTTGGAGCAATTAATAAGCTGGGAATTTATGTTTAAAATCAGTCACTCTTATTTGGGACACCCTGTATAAGTAGCGTTATTATCGATAAAGTTCCAACAAACGTTTATATTATTTGTTATTGAATTTTTCTAGGTTTCGTGTGGGAAGTGGGACCAAAACTAGTAAGTTTGACTTCTATGTTATGAGTAGGTCTCAACCTTAGAATAGAGTTCTTTAAATTCGAGATCCAGCTTCATATGAGGAATATCTTATGAACTGTAAATAAATAAATGTTTCTTCATAATACGTTCAAATAAAAATACTGCCACTTGAGTAACACCACTGATGTTTGTATGCAACTATTTGGTTCACTATGCGCATAACGTCACATTAGATGATAGAGGTGGGCTGTATTAAAATTACCAAATGTGGAAGATGTTATGATATATTGCATGCAAAGTTTGTTATATGTTGGCTGTGATATAATACTTATTAATAGTACATTTAAAACAACGGTAAAAGGGGTCGGATCGCCGAACTCGATGAGACCACTTGTCCCCTACGTATTTTGGGCCGCTGATCACGAAAATGAGGGTTAACACTTCCGCCAGTGGTTGGAACACCCTTAAAAATACAAAAAACACCCCTATATAGGGGTGTTTTTCGAACATTTTCGTTATTTTGCAAATTTAGTTGTCCTATAAGTTTTTGGGGGCGCTGAATACGAAAATGAGGGTTAAAACTTGCATTACAGGGTGGAACCACCACTAAAATTGACTGAGATGAGATATACTGAGATGAGATATACTTTTTTTGATTAATGTCACCCAGTTTTTATGTAGTTTGTCATTTAATAATATTTACCGTTAATTGGAGCTTTTTATAAGTGCTCAATATACTCATTATCCAACATAATGGTCCTTCGAGCCGGATTATTGAGAATACACTTACCATAAAGACACCGGTAACATCCTGCGACATTTTAGTTTTTCCTCTTCATTGAGATTGAGAATTGCGTTGCGGTTGTTGGAAAAATAAAAATTCCTTCCGGTATCCCCACAAATCTTCGGTAAAATGACAGAAACACAGGAAGCTGTCAGGTTGAAGGGTTTGATTAAAGCAAGGGGTATTTTACAAACACCTTTCAAAAAATACTTAGATAATATTTTACAAAGACTGATTTTTAGTTCTGCGCAAGACAGTTGGTAAACTTCACGTGACTTCTTCTTATGTCAAACGGATTCTATCCACAGATATGATTTTGAGTCATGGTTAAACCTGAAAGCTAGATCTACACTCCACACTAGTTGTCAAAACTTGTGGTAAACACTGCCCGAAGCTTCACACATAGACACGATTTGAAATTGCTTTGTCGTTATTATTCTGGAGTATGTTGTGAGCTAACCAAAATTGTAATCATAGCAGTTATTGATTATTTTTCCTCTGGAAACAGTTCTGAATAAACAAAAAGGTGAGTGCTACTTTTTATACGCAAAAAAACCACTGGTGGTATTCAAACATTTCTACAAGTGATAAATAATCGAATCTACATATTAATCACCCGATTTTGACAGTAAGCCATCTATTTAAAATCTAAAATTCAAAAAACGAAATTTCAACTATTAGAATCAATGGTAGAAACTCAAGGCACGTATTAATTAAATTGAAAACATTCCTTTCGAACATATTGAATTCAAATATACAAAACGTACTTACCTGGTAGTTTAAAAAATGTTGAGATCCACCGAAACCTTGTATTATAGATTATATGAATTAGCCATTTTCTTTTCCTTTATTTCTGATTAATAATAGGATGATATAATATTATTGGCAACGTTCAAAATGTGTAGTGGTGTGGATAAATGGTAAATTGGTGAACTCTGAATATGTTGTAATGACTACAAAGACTGTGTACAAAGACTAATGAATATGAAAAAGTTGAAAAGACACTTCACTCGAATCAATGGCTGTTGAATTTCCAGGTATATTAGAACAAGTTTTCCAAAATTGTGATCTGTAGTGAAATGTCATCATCGCTAACAGTTTAATTGCAATAGGGATATTCAATGTTATTTCTAGGTACAATAATACTAATTTGAAGTCAAATATCATCACATTATCCTGAAATTACTGACGATTTAACTTAATAGATCTCTACTAGATGAAAGAGGAGTCAGAGTTTGGATGGAACATTAACGATTTATCGAGTATGGAAATCTTAATAGCACTGCCCACTCCCAAATTAGTTTCAGTATCGTTGGTATACACTGTACGTGTATACAACAAGGGCTGCACGAAATTGGATTCTTGTATAAAGAAGATTGAGGTGAAGTTTCAATATATAAATATTGAAATTTAATTTGGTGATAATTTACTCGAATGGCATTTGGCTATTCAAAAATCTAAAGCAAGTGTTGTCTTCCCAAGTTAACAATAACTATCCAAATATTTTTGAATAGATGTAATTTTATTATTGTTTTATTGTTTTACATACCAAATGTTGATCATTGACTAGTAGGCCAGACGATAGGGGTAACAACTACAAGTAATTAGCAATACGGCTGATTTTTTTTTCATAAGTACCTTAAAGTATGTAGATTAATATAAAAAAAAGTTAACCAGACTATCGTTTTTTCAAATTAGAAAAAAATTAAGAAAACTTTTTTTTCGTAATTTCTCATTATTTCGCGCTGGGAGGAAGGTAGAGAAAAATAAAAAATACCACCGTGTAGGGGAAGTGTTTTGCAACGAAAAAGGTAACTTGCATTTCTTTCGTCCGAGCAATGGCTTGTCCGAAAAAAATTCGGTAAACTAAGTATGTGTTCCGCATCCGCGCGACTCTATTTTCTGAAGCCCGGCGGAGTACATTATAAACTATTGTACAGTTATAATGTAGATATAAATAACTGTAATACGGCGTTTTGGAGAGGAAAGTGTCGGCTTTAAGATGGCATTTTTTTGTCATAGCACATAATCATTTTTGGCAAATTACTGATATATAATATAAATATTATATTCTAATAAAAAACCAAGTATCTCAATAAAAAATACATATAGTATATAATAAGGTGGCATTGAAACAATTTTTCGAAGGATGGAAACTGTTATTCAGGAGGTCTGTTCCATAGATAAAATTTACGGATAATTAATATTTCCTAATTACGAAATACGGCACTTTTTGCATTATTTTGTAAATTTTAGGAATCTTGAATTCACAAGAAAATATATATTAAATACTGTAACTTTGATAAAGCTGGAGTAATTTTAATGGGGTTTGCGTAGAAATGTTGAGGAAACTTCTAAGATCAAGAATATATATAATCACAAAATTAATTAATTCACATACATTTTGGGATTCAATGATTTTTTGTATCATCAACGAAAATAGCAATTTTTATAGATTCGGGTATAAATTTTTTCATACCTTTTTCCAATAAAAATATGTAAAAATCAATTTATCACCTTATATGTATTATTTGCAGCTCTCACCAAAAATTGAAAAAAATTCCGATTGAATATTTATATTTTTGGTCTAAAATGACCCATACTTACTGGCCTATTGATGATTTTTGCAATATCAAATATATAAAATGATAAATACCAGTGTTTCAATCTGCATCCTCAAAAACTGTTCATTTCTGTGACCAATTTACACTTATCCAAACCATTTTTTTAATACTAAAATTAGTAAAATTATCATAAACCACTGGAGTCCATTGGTTGTCAACAATTTGGTATTCCTTACAAATATAATGTAAACGTATGTAAGTATAATCCAATTATAATATAAGAATGTTGCCTTGTAAGGTCTCCAGCGGAAGTCTTCCATAGTTGGTACGATTGATCCGGAAAAATAGTACGAGAGAATTTTTAAAAGATATTTTTTGTTACTGTTTGTGAAATATGTATGTATCTTATTTTAGTTAGACCTTCTGACTGTAATCTGCAGATTCAAGTGTGGAATATTGGTTCGATCTCTAGGGGGCAATAGTCTAAATAATATGCTAAGCTTGTAAAAGGAAGATATATTATTTGTGTTGTTTATAGACCAATAAGTAATGAAATGTTTCAAATCCTTATCAATTTTTGTTATTAGCACAATTTTTATACGCCTTTGACTAATGCACATTTTTTTAAACACAATAATTGTTGCTTGAGATATTAGTTTGTATAACTGCAAGATTTTTTTGGAAGGGAAGGCAGATTTAATAATTTAGTCGAAATTTTCAATGAAATGTGATTAAATGGAGAACGGGATCCCGTTCTCACCTCATTCATCCTTCACAAAATTTTAATTTGACAAATTTCAACTGTATGTCTAGACTACGCCTTATAATTCTATGAAAAATATCTTGAAAAATGCATCTCAATGAAAAATAACAAAAAAAAAAACAGTTCAGTCGTACTTTGAGCTCGTGGGGTTCACTTTGACTTTAAATAAAATTCTGCAACGAACCTATGGTGCTATTGACTGCTAGAAGGTCCATAACAGGGCTCTATAATAGTCGCCCTCGATATAATTGGGGCCTATAGCATGTCCTGTTGTACAGTACTTTTTGTCACAATGTAGATGGCTAGCCGGTAGGTTGTTCTTGTTTTAAAGAGCCATAACTTGGTCAAGCCTTAACCTTTACAGTGGCGAATTGAAAGTTTTAGGAATGTCTAGGTGAAAGTAACTTTTTTTTCTCGGATATTAGGGAGCAATGTGGAATTAGGGTATCTACAATTAGTATAGTGAGATTTGAATGCATCAAATCAAATTGAAATTAGACAATGTTTAATGAGATAATCTTAAGCTTCAGTAATATGAAGAAGAATCAAAATGTTTTATACTAAATATGAAGACACTGGCTTAGGCACCAGCATAAGAGTAATTCTGCTGTATCTCACCAGTTTCTTCAGATTTCGTTTTCACTATTAGGATTATTTGCTGCAGGTTAATCCAGAATCCTTCACTATAGGTATTTGTCGGCTCCAGGGGTAACTATATATCCAATTATGCTTGCATAGTTGTGAGAGTATCATCTAGGAACTTCCAAGAGTCTTTCGGGACTTATTATTCATAAGATTGGATGTTAAAATGTGCCTTGTCGTATCGAAATCTCAGAACACACTCTATTTCTATTAATAGGGTTGTTACAGGTTTCTCATTATCTCAACATCAGAGAGAGATAAACGGTAGCGGAAGATGCCTCACCAAGCTCAATACACAAAATAAACTCAAGTATATAATTTGTGCTGGGTTTTTTCATACTCGCTGCTGCTTTGTGTAAACTGGTTTTGTTTATTTCCAGACTCAGGTAGCGTTACGTTATCACATTTACGTTGAAGCCTTCATAAACAAGAGGCATTAGTGATCAAGGTGAACTGTAAAAATTAATATTATCAATTAGCTTGTGTCGTTTAATATAAAAATTACTTATTTTTAATCTTAATTAGTTTCTTTCTAGAGTGTAATCAATTTGATGATCCTAAAATATTTGGAAATCAGAATTCTATCCATTTCAAATATACTTCTCGGAAGTGAACACAAAACTCATTAAACAATGTGAAATTTCAAACCAATCTGTAACAGATTTTTTATAAAAATCAAAGTTGTTAGTTTATATATTGTAAATAATAATATTAAGATATTGAATAATTCCCATTTGTGAATTTATATCTCCGTATTATACAATGAGTAGTTGAATTAGATGTCCTTCTACGGCTCAGTCCTAGAGCTCCTACTTCTTTCGTTCCCTACTGGCCCTGATTATGGGCCATAACGTGGCCCCGCGCAGCTAGGTTCAAAGTTTGCATGTACGTAACGTTGGATCTAGCTAGCTCTTTTTATCTTGTTACGTCTTTAGACTATTATTATTGTTAAACAAAAAATACCAATTATAAGCTATAATACTCTACTGTCCTATATTTGTGTGTCTACGTTTTTGGTGAATACTTAATTATATGAATAATAATATAAATAAATGGATAAATTACGTTTACTTGAGTTTTATTTTTATCACTCACTGATAGAGCCGAAGGATCATAT
>CAJUYG010002003.1:2465-18037 GCA_910591675.1 Galerucella calmariensis
AAATTATCTCGGTATTATCAAGACCCTAGGGGTATTACTACTGATAATAGTTTTACACTATTAAAACGCCTCACCAATTACTTTTCAAACAGTAGACCGTTCAAACAAACAAACATCTATTACATTCTATAGATTTTATAACCTGTATAAATATCTTGAAATTTTGGCTCTAAGGTGTTACTTTATAATTATTATTGTTAAAACCTGCAGTTTTCCATTTGTTATTATGGTTTTTCATTTTTCTGAGGCTGCAATCGTGAAAAGAACAACTATCATTCGATTTTGGTGAAAATTAATTATTTCTCTAGTAATTCAATTTGTTTAATAATTATTTATAACTAATTACCACACAACCAAACTTGTATTATCGAGCAATCAACAACTTTCTTAACAATTTGCAAAAAGTTTCAAGTTGATCCTAGCATTTTCGATATCATGAAAATTTTTACTACATTGATTGGAATACCAAGGGAAGAAAACAAAACCCTCAAAGTCGTATAAGCATTAGCTATCAAACAATGTGAAATCCCAACTTATACCACATAAACATTTTACACAATATTGCCATTTTTTCAAAAAATTATTTTTTTCAGATTGGAGCATCACGTCTACAAGTTTCAATGAAAGACGGTATCCGTGATAGTGCAAGCAGAGCCTACCTTCACCCAATATCACAAAGACCAAATCTTCACGTCATTAAATACGCGATGGTATCCAAAATACTGATCGATCCTGAAACTAAAACAGCTTATGGAGTAGAATACGTGAAAGATAAAAAGAAGCAAACAGTATTAGCTACGAAAGAAGTCATATCATCTGCTGGCGCTATAAATTCCCCCCAACTTCTTATGCTTAGCGGTATTGGACCTAAGAAGCATCTAACATCAGTGGGCATAAAAGTTATAAAAGACCTCAAAGTCGGATACAATCTTATGGATCACGTCGCCGCCGGTGCTATAACGTACATTATAGATAAACCTTACTCTATTAGAATCGATAGAGTTATCAATAACGAGAACTTGAATTTGTTTTTAAATCATCACCAAGGACCTTTAACGATAGCAGGAGGTTGCGAAGTACTTGTTTTCCACGACTTTTCAAATCCTAATGCTACCGATGGATATCCGGAAATAGAACTGCTGTACGAAGCTGGTTCAGTCGTTTCAGATTACACGTTTAGAAGGAGTTTCGGTATAACTGATGAGATATACGAATCAATGTTCACACCGATACAAGATAAGGATACCTTCATGGTGATGCCTATGCTAATGAGACCCAAAAGTAAAGGCAAAGTCATGTTAAAAGATGCCGATTACAGAACAAAGCCGCTTATCTACGCCAATTATTACGCTGTTCAAGAAGATATGGATACTATGATAAAAGGAATACGTTTAGCTATGAAAATATCGGAACAGCCAGCTCTTAAAGCCATCGGAACGAGACTTCACGATATACCAATACCGCAATGTGCAAAGTATACTTTCGCGAGCGACGAATATTTCGACTGCATGAGTCGCCATTTTAGTTTCACTATTTACCATCAAAGCGGTACGTGTAAAATGGGACCTCCGAAGGATAAGAGAGCCGTTGTCGATTCGCGGTTAAGGGTTTATGGAATCAAAGGATTGAGAGTGATAGATGCCTCTATAATGCCGGAAATACCGGCAGCTCATACGAACGCGCCTACATATATGATCGCCGAAAAAGGAGCTGATATGATTAAAGAAGATTGGAATATGTAGATTTAAAATGTGATATAGAACTAGAATTGTATATAGATATTTTTAAGTAGTTTTTAAATTTTTTAGGCGGTAATTTATTGAAAAAATTATATTATTAAGAACAAATATGTTTATATTTCTACAGACCATGTAAACCTATGGTTTATGGTACTCACACATCACAGGTTAATCCTAGGTTTGTTGAAGAGCTGAAGGAACCTTTCGAGGTAAACTAATTTCTTGGAATGACATTTTTACCTGCACCTTTCCTACCTGGATTGTGATATTTGAGTTTAGGTCCAAACTAACCTTTACTCTGTTATATACTTTTCTATAACTTTGCCCGTGGTATGGACCGTCAGAAGTGATTCTTAGCCTCACACCACTACATGTGGTGGTGGAAAGTGTTGCAGAAAGAACAAGATACATGCTAAGTAGGGAGAGAGTACCATTACCAGACTTAGAAAGAATGCCATTCAATGGTACACATGGTACACAGACGGCAATTATAGGAACTGTGATAGGAGTGTTCGGGCCAGGAACGAAACAGATGGAAGCAGCAACCTCCATCCACATACTTTCGAATGTCGCAGCACCTGGGAGACTACTGCAGATATACTAAAATTCCTCCGGGAAATAGGACTAGTTTCTCAAACTCTCCTCAGAAACTAAGAAGAAATAAGGGGCACATTAGATCTATTACGTCTCAGAGAATGTCACCCCAAAATACATATATACATGGATCGTCAGACCTTCGGCGTATGCTACTCAAAAAATATTGTATTACAGGTTCATATCTTTAGGATATTAGCACCTCAAGAATGTTTACCGAATAAGCAGAAATTTGTCTATTAAAATTTACGTGCTCGGCTACTATGGCCACTTGAACAAAACGATTACATTGCTATATAAAATACAGGGTAATCATTCGAATTCCGACACATAACACCCATAACTTGGAAACCGATTAAGATATCGAGAGGCGGTTTTGACTGAACGGCTTCAGGAATTAAGAAATTTTTTTTCCCGCTGTTGCAAATTTTTGTATTTTTCCCTAGACTACAGGTAAAAACTTTGAGTTTTTTGGAGATCAATAACTTAGACATTTTAAATGAAGCACCCTGTATGTTTTTGTACTGTAGGATAGGCTGAAGCTTCAACTTTTCAAAAATATACGGTTTTATAGCAATTTAAGGTGTTCTTAAGGAGCAGATTACTTTTAAAAGATAGACTGCAATTCGTTGACTACAATAATTCCGTACATTTTTGTCAGCGCATAACTTCTGAACTAGTCATGACATCGAGAAGCTAAACATAAGAAAACATAGGGAACGTAATAGAAAATATTCAACCACGAATTGACATACACCCCTCAAAACGCTACGAAACCTTGAAAATATTTCTTTGATTAAATGCTTGGATTTCTGTTTTGTTGAAAAAAAATAGTATTAGGCTTTTCCCCAAGATACTACAGTGGACATTGATAATCTTTTTTTTTTTTTCGAAAACCCAGAAATAACTATTTAATTTACAGTTCCCCACAAAGCAAATGTCATTTTAGTGAAGCGAGTTATCAATAGATGTCAAATGTAATAGTTTAATAGTTTTATAACGCCTTACATAGTTCAAAACCAAACCAAAAAACAAAGACCGTTCACTAAGAAGAAATAACTATTTCCCTTCCCAAAAACAACATAGCATACAAATTCAAGTGGTAATAAGGCTTGATAAGCGAGAGTTGAAATTGATGAAATAGTGGAAAAAGAATTAACTTATATATATATATATATATGCCAAAGAGAGTTTAGATTTTGTTATCTTAGTAGATGTTAAAAACATTAGAGGCATACAATTAACTTATGGAGCCTACATGTGTCATGGTCTCACGGTCTCTAACTGTAAAGCCCTAACATTTGATACCCATTACCCAAATAAATTAAAAGTATTGTAATAAATGAAATACGCCAATTTGTGGTAGCAGCCATCTTGAGTGTGTTTTTTATCATTTAGATGCTGTATTCTACAAGTGAAACCTTTTTAGTTGATATATTAATTGATTGGATTGAAAAAAATATACAGGGTGTACCAACCTTACGACAAACTTAGGTATATGGGTTATTTTGAGAGATATCAAAAAATGTTATAAACAAAAATAGTAGATGTGTTGAAGGTCCATATTTTGAAATTATATGGAACTATACAGAGTGCTGCATAACTCCGTTACAAAACAAATGTATGATTTTTCAAATGGGAACCCCTGTATATTAGGCTACATGGTAGCTCCACCACGTCCATAAATTCAGGTAGAAATTTTATTTTAGGGGATTAAGGTCACCGGTCAAGTCCACCATGCTAATCTTTTAATGACATTCTGTTAAACCATAGATTTGAGTATGTAGTACTTTGATGTACGTATTTGAGAGAAAGGTTGTTTTCTATGATAGATTTGAGTATGTAGTAGTTTGATGTACGTATTTGAGAGGAAGGCTGCATCCTTGTTTTCCGTAATAAATTTGTATATATAACAATTTGATGTACGTATTTGTGAGGAAGGCTGCATCCTCGTTTTCCGTAATAGGTTTGAATATATAACAATTTAATGTACGTATTTTAGTAAATTTCAAATATGCGTTTTTTCTTAACTTTATTTAACAGCGGTTATATCTTTTCTATGATACAAAATGTCAAACTGAATTATTTTCTTCAAAAATTATAAACTCAGCAAAATATTTTATGGTACTATAAAGATTATCCTCTTATCTATTTAATCCCTCGGCTTGAAATCGGTGGTGGAGCTGACCGACCTTTTTCGTCTACCTGAGGTTCGTGGTGGAATTGACATTCTCCCGTATATTATACCGAATTCGGATTGGTTACATTTTTTTGAAGCTTTTGATATGAGGTTTTGCCACGTTATACAGAATCCTTCAAAAGATATGAACACGTTCATGTGAAAATCGTAGGTAAATCAACGCTCTGTAGCTTGTTGTACGTTGAAGGAGAAAAAATGTATTTTGCCAAATAGAGTTTCGTAACATGATGCAATATCTCCGTATCCGTATTTCAATTATATTCTTTCTTATATACAGGGTGAACGGAAACTCGAACCTGTCATTTTCTTTCTTATTTCAAATGGAACACCCTGTATTTTATAGCAAAAATAGAATCTTCGATTATGTAACTTTAATTTTTGTCAAGCATTCCCTATACCCAAAGTTTATAAAAACAGAGTTATTTTTTAATATTTTTTGTAAACTATAATTATTGACCTATTTTGTGAAAGCAATAAACGTTGTATGTAACAAAACGTTTAATAACGTTTAATAAACCTGATTAATATTTTATCAAATAATTAAGGCCTCATAATTTAAATGTAAATTTAATATCAATTTCGCACATTATTTTGAAACGACTGCCTATTAAAAAATCTTTAACAGATACCAAATGAATGTTAATGTTTATAAAATAGTTTTGTCCGGTTTGTTGTAGTTATATTTAATTTTCTAATTATAATTTGAAAAAAATTATGGAGTTTGAAGAGAAACAAGTTTTTTGGGAGAGGTGGATATTTAAAAACCTACTGGTCGTTCTAAATTTATGAACCTTCAACATCAGCCAAATGTGTTTATGCTGAAATAGTCATGCAATTGCCCATGAAAATACATTCCTTCAGAATGGAAAATAATAGAAGTAGGAATGTTCCCTAATCCTGGAAATCCACCAACCTAAAGGCAATTTCAGACATAAGAAAAATATTTCAGATCAATTTGGCTTCAAAGGCAACAATCAAAAATAAGTAAAGTCTCTCAGATTGCAGATACAATGTTTCAAGGTCGCTAGGTGGCGGTTATTGAATAATTGTTTTGTTAATCTTCGAATGCGATGCCATATTTTCAATCATTTTCTTGAAGGAGTATGAAATTGAAAAAATTGTAAGAACCACATCTCAAGATCCATCTTCCATGCGCAGACACGAGAAAAAATAGGTATACCAGGGGGTTGAGTTTTATAGTGAAGTGAATTGAAAATTTTACATGATGTATTAGGCGTCCAGATGTAATAAATTGTTGCAAATTAATTATAAAATTAATGTAGAGTGAATTTAAAAACCATAGTGATTAAAAAAAATACGTAAGGCCTTACACAAATCACAAGTTAAAAGTGCAGCAAGAGACTGTGCATTATGATATCCCTTGCGACAACATTTTTGCAGAAGAACATTTAAGAATTTGGATAAACACAAAATAAATGTTTTAAGATACATTGCTGTAGATTCTCAAGTTGGTGTATGAAATAGTATATTACATAACGTGTGCCGAAAGTGACATTTTTCACACGAGTGGGAAATATTGTAGCACGAGGTATGAGCCGAGTGCTACAATCACACAAGTGTGAAAAATCACTTTCGCACGAGTAATGTACAGTATTTTTCCTACGATCACGTGATAATTTCACCAAATAATGTGTAATCAATATCTGGCATAATAATACACAAAATTATACAATTAAAGTCAACATAATTAATCTCAAAATTAACAATAACTATCAATAGTGACAAAAATTCAAGAAGTTTAACTATAATATAGGTAGGTTATTACAATTATTAATTGGTTGGATAATTATAGAAATTGAAAGTGAAATTATTATTGTTCATCATACTTCATACATACTTATGGATATCTTTCAACATGATTACATTTTCCTACTATTATAACAGGTGATTTGGATTAGTTGGTACAACATCGGACTTCTGATGACGAGTACGCGGGTTCGATCATGACCGCGCCCTAATTTTTTTTAATCAAGAAAATGACAATTTCACTTTTCAAATAGATCGCTTCAAATTTAGATATTACATAGGTGAATCTAATTAAAAATCATATATTTGACAGCTTGCCAGTGGTCAATCTTAATAAAAATTCATTTTACAGCTTTTTTATCCGTACACGTACGGATGAGTTTTTTTTCCGTACTTGTATGAATAAAGGCCACTTTCCATAGAACTAGACAGTGCGATATATGTCACTTTCCTATGTGATCGTAGGAAAATAACTATTTCCTACAACTACTATGCAAAACACGCTTTTCTACACAAATTTCTATATGCAAAGCAGGCCCCTTTTCTTGATTCTTTTGATAACCGTTGGAAAAGTAATGAAAGATACACGCTATGGCACTTTTCTCCACCGAAATGTCAAACAAAGCTACCTATGACCTGTCAACCTTTTTTGACAATTCAACCTAATAGTGAATCTCTTATTGGTGGACAACTTTTAAATTTAAACCAAAAGTAAGTAAACTATTCATTTCATTATTATATAGATCAAAATAATTTACATTTTGAGTTTTCCAATTCGGACATTGAAAATACTCCTCTAGATATTATCGAAAAGGTTCGAACTGCAACAGAAAATTTGTTACCCGAGGTTTCAATACAAAATTGTTCAAATTTTACAATAAATTATACATTCAACTGATTTTTCTTTCTGTTCAAAGTTTAAATAAAAAAATATGTATTTCTTTAATTAATAAATATAGTGGTAGAAAAAATATTGTGTACAACTATTTCCACCACTAGCTGTGAAGTTGACAATTATTGCTTCTTCCAACCAACTGAGAAGTTGAATTTCTCTATCTCTATCTATTAGTGGTTAATAATTTTTTATTATTAACACAGGTCAATAATGGACAAATTCAAATATTTTGAGATTTCAGGGATAATAGTTCAACAAAAACTTGTGCAACATAATTTTGTATACTCAGGAGATTGTCTTTAACATATTTGCTGCTTGAAATTACCTATCAAGATAAAATTATTTGAATAAAAATGCCATTAGTTTAAAATTCGCGCTACGCGTCGTTCTGATCAACTGCAGTCACGTGCGGAAAGTATCACTTTCCGCACTTGTTAGGAAAATAACTATTCCTAATCGATTCAATGGAATTCTTCAATTGTTTACTGTTCATGCTTTTAAATATGGTTATTATATACCTGTTGCGTTTTGCTTATTGCCAAACAAGAACAGCTAAGTTATTTCAACTGTTAAATCGAATTTTAAAGCTTTGGATCTGATATTCAAACCTTCAACAGTAATTGTTTATTTTCAATGGCAATTCATAACGCTTGTTCAATAATGTGGCCGAATATAAAGATTATAGAATGTAGATTCCGTTTGTGCCAATCTTGGTATCGTGGAATTCAAAATTTGGGCTTAGTCACAAAATATAGGAACAAAAACTCAGAAATAGGCAATTTTCTCAAAATATTTCTTGGACTTCCATTTTCAGACCCTCGTGGAGTAGGAAATTTTTTTCTGAAGAATTTTATTCAATAATGCCCAGTAATCCGAATCCATCGAAATTTTGCGATTATATCGTGGAAACTTATGTCGATGAAGAAAGTAATTTTCCTCCAAGTATGTGGGCTTATACTACAGATAGTATGTAATTCTCATTTTTATAGTTCTCACCTAAGTTTGATTAATTTTATAAATATTTTGAAGCAGAAACATCTAATCCGCTCGAAGAGCGGTCGTGGTCCAACTGATCGGTGTATTTAAAACAGGTAAAGTTGGCAGAAGCAAAGGTGAGCCCTGGTGGGCGTGTTCATGTCGCTGTAGTTGTATTTTTGTGGTAACAATTCGATATTTTGAATCGATAACCAAATATCGATACCATAAATGTCAACTGTTAAGAGATATGTAAACAAAGTCCAACTTGCTAAAAATGTAACTCTAAATATTAATAAAAAAATTTATATTGGACCAAAACTAAAACTACCGTTTGCTCTAAATGTCTATTTTTCCAAATTACATGACTGTATTAATGTCATGAAAAAGACGGGTCAAGAATTTGTCAAAATTACCAAAAGGACACATTGATTATCTAAATAAAGTCTTCGACACCAGTCAATATGGGAAATCCCCAAAAACAATAGCCATTTTATATATTCCTTCTACAAAATATTCGAAAAACTATTGGATCCAAATTAGTGAAATTGTCTAAAAGTCGGATAATCATCCTCGCATTGACAACACTGATACAGAATGAATAAAATGATGTATGTTGATGAAATCACTCGGTCATATTATTTCGATTATATTTAACAATTACTAATGGACAATTGTTAACATTCACTCTTGATTGACTGCTTGCGATGACCTTATTTTAGTTCGCATATTTTCCGGGGCTCATGTTTGGTTCTGACAACTGTACCTGGCTCGTGGTCGAACTGTCCGACTTCCATACTTTATGCTTACTTGCTCTATGATCCCCACTGTCACTGTCAGTACAATTGGGTTTGTATTATCAGTTGTTATATGGGCAACGAGCTTTTTGCAATTTCTTACGCTCGGTTAGCGTAAAGTAACTCCCCTCAAAAAACGTCAACTTTTCGTTGTCAATGGCAAGCCACAAAGCCTACTTTTCAATGTGATTGTAGAAAAAATATTTTTTCTCCGATTGGCAACAAATATTAATTTTGCTGACACATATCAATCAGCAAAGTATTACTTTTCCTGCCTGGGCAGCAAAGTGGGTACTTTTCTGCCTAGGCAGCAAAGTGATTATACTCAATTGGAATAAAACATTTGACGTAAACATTTATTTGCAATTATTACATAACACTTTTAACAAGAATTTAAAAACATATGTTTAGTTGTTATTAACATTGATGGTAAAATTACTACAATTTTGAACGAATAGGCCACCTTTTCTTTCCTCAGATAATTTGCAAATACAATATCCTCCTATATCATTACGAACAATCGGAGAAAAAATTATATGTTCAACTCGGCAGCAAAGTAGATTGACTGCCTTAGCTAAATTCCTAGCCTCGGCAGTCAATCTACTACTTTGCTGCCTAGTTAAACAATTATATTTCGGTTTTACAATTCAATTTATGAATATTTTATTTAAAATAGAGAAAAAATCACTTCCTGTTCAACCGTTATCGATAAATTAAAGAGCCATTAAACTGTCATTGAGATAAATAAATTTTCTAGTGGTATAAAGAGCAGCAAAAAAAAACGACATTCAATCACCTACAGTTTGTCCTTAGCAAACATGTTCACTAAACCAATTGCCATCATTTTAGTTCTTCAACTAACTAGTGTCCTATCGGCACCATCAGCAGGGGAGACCACAAAAGTTGAAGATTTATCGAAATTTCCGGTAAGTACATTTTTTAGATTGTTATAATTATTACAATTATGAACATTACTCAGAAAATTTGGATAAATGTTTTCCCGTTTTTTCTCAATTTATATGAAATGTTCTGACTCCGTTATGTTATTCAACTGTACAATGAAAACTGAAAAGAATGTGTGCCCTCCTTCCATGTTTTCTATCATAGGCATACCCTAATATTTTGTTTAAGGGGATTAAGTTATTTGTGAATATTTCTATCTACCATAGACGGATTTTTATATATTTTTATAGATTCATTTATTTGTATTTTCACTTGAGTGGGCAGGCCTCATTAGTGGCTATTTTTTTGGCGTTATAATGGAGGACATGTTTTTCAGGACACAACCAAAAACTATGATCTAGAAGCACTTACATCCTCTACTAACCAAAATCAGATTTTAAGGAACCGAATATGCTCCGAACCCTGCACAATAGAGAAACTCCTAGGAAACTTGTGTAAAATATTGGGACTCACCACTGGATTTTGCAGCACTCGACCGAGTCTGGTTAGTAAGCATATTATTAATAATGTGCCAGTAAATATAGAATTTAACCTCGCACTGAATTTCGATCAAATTTCTTACTTTTATAGGTTTAGGAACAATAATTACTGATTATAAAATCATAAAATGCTGACAGATTCTAGTGGAGCTTCAGGCGCCATTTTGAAAAAACGTTTTTGACCAATATCTTTTCACTTTATGGCAAAAGTCATTCAGACCATTATTATGGAGAATAAAACTTCGTACCTTTTTATTTCCGTCAACTTCTTCTGTGAAAGTCACCGTTTACGATTTATGTCCCATTTAAGGGGAATCTATCGGCAGCGATTTGACAAAATATCGAAGTATTTTTGGCAAAGAATTTTGAAGTAATGGATGTATTGAAAATTAAGAAAAAAATATATCATGTAGATTAATGTTGAACTTAGAGTTCTCATTGAATAAAAACTGAAATGCCAACCAAATTTTGTTGAAAAAAATATGAAAAATACACATATTAAGCAAAGTTTAAGCCCTTGTAAAGAATTAAATATGGATTGAATGGAAAAAGTAATTTATAAGGGGCCTAATTTGAAGCTTTATGAATACTATATAAAAATCTCAGAATCCTCAAATTACTTATGACCGTACAATTCCTTATTGAAATTCGGTTGCTACCACTAAAATATCGGATAAAAATCCATCTCTCGCTTTTCTATCCTTCTATGACTGACATTGTCTCTCTGCTTCGGTAGTCGCGTGCCGTTCCATTGTTGATACAACGCTCGCCGGTCTCGGCGGTCTCCCAGTTCAGTACTGACGAAGCTTATAGAGTAGCACGTGAACCAAAATCCGCTTGGACCGCTTGGCTACCTACATGTTGCGGAGCTTTCATATTTCTAATAAAATTTTTGTTATGTGAACTTAAACGTGAGGACGTAGGGAAAAAAATATACAAAGCATAATTGTGCAAGGTCGAATTTGGTAGATGCCCCTTAACCAGTTCTTCTATCTCGGCCGATAATTCATTTGTGTGTTTGTTTGAGAAAGTAACTGGATGGTATAGATTCACAATTAGTCAAGTTAGATAGCGCTGCTATCAGGTTCCTACTGAATTTCTCATAAGCAGTTGGTCCGATTTTGATGAAATTTTGTGTGTGTGTTTGAATGAGTTACCGGATAGTATAGATTCACAATTGTTTCCGTAAGTGGCGCTGTAATCAAGTTAATGCTGAACTTCTTCTGTATATTTGGTCTGATTTAGATGACATTTTACATGGAAGTATTGAAAGAAAGTAGATCTTTTGGGGGACGTATTCCTTCTTTAAAAACGATACTATCTTATTTTTCCACCCAAAATATGTAACAATGTGACATTTTTCAATAAAAATTAAAATTTGTCAATATTTCCATATGATAAGACAAGGCGTTACCACAGGACGTCTGTCGGGTACCATAAATTTTTTATACATTTTTTAACAATTTTACAATATCTAAACTGTTTTAAAGTATTGTTTTTTGAATCCATTGCATAACAATTGTTATATTTGAGTTGAGCGCCTTATCAATAGGTGTCAATATCACTAAGAATAAACATCTACTTCTTACTATAGGTATGCCCCGACGAGGAATTACACTTTTAAGTTAAACGTGGTGGGTATATCTGCAAGATATAACCAACCATTCTGGTTTGTAATTAGAATTACTTGCAGATCGGTTTAGACATATTTGCGCCTCATCATCCGGACTGGAGATAACGCTGAATTCACATCAATACATAATACCACAGTGAAAGAAATGCTAATGATACGACAATATTTCCTAATGTGTGAACGTAGGTTACCTAGACATGAGATTTTAGTGTGTAATTTTATAGCCTATAAGTGTCAAGTGGAAATAATTATGCTTGAAAATATTTTTAAAAACGGCTGGCAAAATTCTTCTTACATTTAGTTTAACTTAATAACTTTTATAGTTTGAAGTGAGAATATTGATCGTAGAATAGCATTAAACAGTGTTGCCACTGTTCCCACTGTTCCATTCAGTTGTAATTTGACATGACACAAATTCTTTTCAGACCTGGCCTACTTTTCCTCCAACGACGACACCACAGTGGGTAAGTAACTTAAATGAATAATACACTCATTGTCTCTACCAAACTTCTTAAATACGGATTGAAATAATTCATTGCTTTCCAATGTTTGGTTGATTAGTTCGGCATCACGTCAGAGGCTACGATATTGGGGAACCTCAACCTCAATGTTTTTTGTGTTGTATCATTTTTGTGAAGAGATCAGTATTCCTTATACTCAACAGTCTTTTCACTAGGTTTTTCTAGTAGGTCTAATTCTATGAGTCTAATTTCCCGATAAGGCAGTAGTTCGCATCCGAAAAACATTTGTAAGGCGGTTTCTTTATCTTTCAAGCACAGCCGACACATTGGTTAATCACTTCAGTGTACCACAACAACGTTTCTTCCTGATTGCAGGCTTCCAGCCTATACTGTAGCCAGCCTGTATTTCATACTGGCATCAATGTTGAAATCGTTAGTGTAAAAACGACCATCTGGTCTTGTCAGCTGAACGTCACAAGACATGGTGACATAAAGTGGGAAGCACGATATCGTCCTATATCATGCTGTGCAACGCAAGTGATATTTGGGCTGTAAGAGGAGGTTTTATAGTTGGTACAAATTTTTGAACTGAACTTCTCTTATGTTTCATCCAATTGTAATTTGACAATCTAGAATCATATTTTTTATTAGCACGTCACTAACACCCATGACACTTTTCAGACTCAGCCTACTTCTCCTCCAACAGTCCAGACGACACCAACAACAGTGAGACCTACTTCCAGTACACCACAATTGCCAACTTGGGTGAGTAACTTAAATAATATAATACACTTTTTGGCTCTAGGCCAAACTCGTTAAACACGAATTGAAATAATTTATTGCTTTCCATTATTTGATTGATTCGTTCAGCATAAGAGGACGGAAGATGGTATGGTGACACAAAATATTTGGTCAGTTGTACCAGTATTATATTTGGATTTTTGGATAGTATTCAATAAAATGTTACCGTAATTATATTTGCCATACTTTCAGTAGGTGGAAAAGTGCGGCTATACTTGAAAAACTTATTTATTAGATACTTTTTGAAAATACGACTATCAAAAACGTGAAATGATTTTTCACAGCATGACATCATTGTATTCTATTCGTAGGGTGCAATTCTAAGATGTTTAAAAAAGCACTTTGATTCTTGAAACCAACATGATACCATGTGACCATTACTATATTAGCCACACTTCTAGTAGGGAAAAAAGGTGGAGCCATGCTGTTGAAAATCGATGGAAATACGAATAAAATCCTAGAATTTCGAGAAAATATTGTACACATTCGCCACTTTTCACAGGTATATACCTCATTTAAAAACCATGAGGAGTGATTTGAATTTAAGTTGGCAATTCTGTAGACCTCTGATTGGTCAGATTCAGCCCAATTTCACACAACACTTTTTAATATTGACATCAGCTGATAGTTTTCATTTTTAATAGTTCTGACAGATAAATAAATAAATATTGGATGAAAAACCAAAAATATTCTCAAGCAGTGGGTACATTATTACTTTACTTTTTTTTTAAAGTAGTAAAGTCGATTTAGCGAGTATTAAGGGAATACTGAAGTAGAGGAACATTATATAGAGCAGAAAATATTGGTGGAATACCAGAGGACTTTTGAAAAATTGTGATGAGTGAATAAAAAATGTCGTTCGAAGAACAAAAATGTTGTCTGTGCTAGACAAAATTTTGCAAGCTTCAAAGAAACGTTCAGACTTTCTTGAAACAAATTGAATTTATCTGTGTCACCTTTTGACAAGTCAAATGTAGGTATTATTTATTTGTTATATACATATTTGGGAAGAAATCGTCAAAGTTCATCGGAAGAACATGCCATGGAAGATATAAAACAATATAGAAAAGAATGGGTTTGGTAGAAAATACATTATTGGTTTTTGAAGTGAAAAAGAAGGAAGAAGGTATCTCAGAAGTATTTGAAAAAGTGGTTTATTACACTTAATCCGGCAACATAAAGATAACTGTTGGAAATGTTTAAATTAATACTGCATATTGCTCTACAATGCTATTAATTTTGTAGTATTGTTATTGCCAGAACATATTATCAATTGTCATATTCTTTTCAATTTAATTGTAATAAATATAATTAAAGTAACTTGACTATCTGTAATTCTCCACCATCAACAATGGCCATAATTTGTTTGTTGTCGATGTGAAGCTGAATCTTCTTATGTTTGAATAAGAAACGTAACAGGAAAAAGTCTTACATTTTGTTTAATGCGTAGGGACATCTGAAAAATATACTGCGGATCAGAGGAGAAATCGACTTATGACTAATGTCTTTGCTATCAAGGCATATTTAATATATTTGGAACACGACTGTTGACTACGTTTTCGGAACACACCCTTTAGTAAATAATCTGGTAACTTTAAGTGGTGTGGGTAAGGCTTTTCAAATTACTCCTCCTGGTTTTTAAATGAACTATAGCATTATCCGACTTGTATCTTTGATCATACAGAGAACTGTTGAAAAAGTACAAATCCTTCAACGGTACAAATCCTTCAACAAAAACAAAAGAATCACTCCTTCGCGGCCATTTGAAACCGTTTAGGAAGTTTCAAATACTAATTTATTTATTAGATTTTTTGGGTTCATATCCGCTATTTCTTCTTGTTAGAATTTCTCGAAGGATTGGATATTTGGAAATGTATCTATTTTCCTTAATGAGAGTTGTGGATGAAATATTCACACCACAAGCTTGATGGAGACTTCAATACAGCAGATTTTTCGTGAAAGTACACCAAAAGCTTGCAGTAGCTGTCTTTGTTTGTCACCATTCCTTGAAGTATTGATACGATGCTTAATACCTCTTCCTCAATTTTTTTGGCAGCAGATACACACAAGAGAATCTACCTTTAGCGTGCAATGAAATGTATAAAATAGATTTATTATTTGTAATTTCACTTGGGTCAGCAGGCCTTATGAGTGGCTTTTTTTGTGTTTTTCAGGGAACTAACACAACCCCAACTAACCAAAATCAGAATATAAGTAGCCGAATCTGCTCCGAACCCTGTACAAGAGAGAAACTCCTAGAAAACTTGT
>CAJUYG010002003.1:18047-43323 GCA_910591675.1 Galerucella calmariensis
CAATTACTTTTCAGACTCAGCCTACTTCTCCTCGAACAGTCCAGACAACACCAACAACAGTGAGGCCTACTTCCAGTACACCACAATGGCCAACTTGGGTGAGTAACTTAAATGATATAATACACTTTTTGGCTCTAGGCCAAACTTGTTAAACACGAATTGAAATAATTTATTGCTTTCCAATATTTGATTGATTAGTTCAGCATAATAGGACGGAAGATTGTATGGTGACACAAAATATTTGGTCAGTTGTACCAGTATTACATTTGGATTTTTGGATATTATTCAATAAAATATTACCGTCATATTTGCCATACTTTCAGTAGGGGGAAAAACTTATTTAGTCCACAGGTTTTGAAAATACGACTGTCGAAAACGTGAGATGATTTTTCACAACATGGCATCATTGTAAACTGTTCGTTTGGATGAAATTCTAAGATGTCAAAAAAGCACTTTGATTTTTGAAAATGACATGATACCATGTGACCATTATTATATCAGCCAAATTTCTAGTAGGGGAAAAAGGTGCCGCCATGATGTTGAAAATCGATAGAAGTACGAATCAAATCTTAGAATCTTGAGAAAATATTGGACACATTGGCCACTTTCCACAGGCATAGCATTATCCAACTTGTATGGTACAAATCCTTCAACGAAAAACTCACTTCTTCGTGGTCATTTGGAACCGCTAAGGAAGCTTCATATACTTATTTATTCATTCGATTTTTTCGGTTCATATCCATTACTTCTTATCAGAAATTCTCGAAGTGTTGGATATTTGCAAATGTATATATTTTTCTTAATGAAAATTGTGGACTTTTTCATGAAATATTCACACCACAAGCTTGATGGAGAATTTAATATAGCAGATTTTCTGTGCAAGTACGCCAAAAGCTTGCTTTAGCTGTCTTCATTTGGCACCATTCCTTGAAGTATTGATACGTTGCTTAATACCTATTCCCTAATTTTTTGGCAGCGGCTTCAGGCAAGAGAGTACCATTAGCGTGCAATGAAATGTATAAAATAGATTAATTTATTTGTATTTTGACTTGGGTCGGCAGACCTCATGAGTGACTATTTTTTGTGTATAACTGGAGGACATGTTTTTCAGGAAATTACCACAACCCCAACCAACAAAAATCAGAATATAACGAACCTAATCTGCTCCGAACCCTGTACAAGAGAGAAACTCCTAGAAAACTTGTGCAAAATATTGGGACTCACCACTGGATTTTGCGGCACTCCAAAGTATCAGGTAAGAAAGCATACTGATAATTTAGAATTATTGATAATTGGCGAGTGATTATAGAATACCTCGCACAAAATTTTGATCCAATTTTTCACTTTTATAGGGTTTAGGAACAATCACTGATTATAATTTCACAAAATCTTGACAGATTCCAGATTTCGAGAAATAATTTTTTACCGATATCTCGGGAACTTTATGGCAAAACTCATCCAGACCATTATTGGAGAAAATAAAATTTCGCATCTTTCTATTCCCGTCAACTTTTTCTGTAAAGGTCACCGTTTACGATTTATGACCTAAATCAACCAGTTCTTCTATTTCGGTCGTTGACTCTTAAAATTTAGATATAAGATTTTATTGTCTAATTTCATAGCCTATAAGTGTCAAGTGGAGATAATTATGCTTGAAAATATTTTCAAAAATGGCTGGCAAAATCCAAGTATTTTCTTCCGGTGATTTTTGTGAAAAAAACTCACATTTAGTTTAACTTAATAACTTTTATAGTTTGAGTGGTAATTTGACAATCTAGAATCATAATTTTTGGAACTTTAGTTCTTTATGCCAGGTTATGTTTGAGCGACCAGGGGTCGCGACGCAAAAGATCTGACCGTTACGTTACGCTGCGTTATGTTACATTGCTTCGTTATGTGCCTTGCTTTTGCGTGCTTGTGCCTCCTTAGTCTCTCTCTCGTTTACGAAGCAGCGATGCATAATAATAAATATGCTCATACCCGGATTCGAACCCAGGCCGCCCGCGTGCAATGCGAGCATTCTAACCACTGAACCACCGATGCTATATTGAAATTATATGCAAAGCTGGTATTCGCAGTGCTAGTGATCTACTTGAATTTGTTCGGATACATTTTTACTATTATTTCCATAATTTTTTTGCGCGATTAAGGGGTCTAGCTACTTTTCGAAATACAGGGTGTTGAAATTTTGAAAACTTGAATGTTTTAATTCGATAACTTTAAAATGGATTGATAAATTGATTTGACATTTGGCAGGTAGTTTTTAAATGTAAAAGGGCATATTTTGAAAGAAATTGTAGTTTGTGCAACTAGTGTGGATATGATGGCCATATCGCACGAGGACGAAGATGAAGCACGACGCCGTAGGCGGAATGCTCAATCGTTCAAGTGCGATATGGACAATCCACACGAGTCGAGCAGCATATTTTTTCTACGACCCACTTAGGAAAAAATCTAGAAAATAAAAATTTCTATAAACTGTAATATAACTTCAAATTAAAAATTTAACAATTCAATTTTATGTTTCCACTAATTTTGTGGTAAACGAATGTCCAATTTGTATAATGCTACGGTTTCCTTTTTTAAATATACGATGCTGTTATAAGTAGATGTTGCCAGTCGGACTCCCTCATGGAGGGTACCGTACCATTATCTATAATAATGAATATTCTGCTAAATATTTCAAACGTCTACCTGTTGTCGTTATTAATATCAAGCAGAATGATTATTTAAAAATAAAATTAACAATAAAAAAAATTCCTCGCGGGGAATCGAACCCGGGTCTACCGCGTGAGAGTCTGGTGTGCTTACTACTCAACCACCAAAGAATATGCAAATTGTTTATCTATAACGTCAGATGTATTACATAACTTTTGCTTAAAAGGAACTAAAGTTCCTACCGTGTGTCCCGCGACACGTTCTACCTTTTTTATTAGCATGTCAGTTACACCCATGGCACTAATTCTTTTCAGACCTGGCCTACTTTTCCTCCAACGACGACACCACAGTGGGTAAGTAACTTGAATGATATAATACACTCATTGGCTCTACCAAACTTCTTAAACACGGTTTGAAATATAATTCATTGCTTTCCAATGTTTGGTTGATTAGTTCGGCATCACGTCAGAGGCTACGATATTGGGGCACCTCAACCTTAACCTTCCGTAGCTAACACGGCGTCTGTGAGATCGACGCCTAAGAAAATTTCCGATTATTCCCGAAGAAATCGCGAGCGCGCTTGGCCATCATCAATAGCTGATTTTCTAGGGCTAGTGAACTCAGTATCAAAATTACAGTGGAGTTGTTTTTTTCCACCCCAATTTGTTTGTTATTTTAATCTCATTAAAAATTGTGTAATAAATACAATTTTTCAATTTTTTCTTTTTAACCACCTTACCCTAAGGTATAACATTTCAAGGTCATATTTTTTCCACTTGAACTGTTAGGTTTTTCTTAGTCGGTTTCAGAGACGGATGTTAGCTTTCTTGTTAAAATTAATGATGTTTGCTACGGAAGGTTAATCGTTTTTGTGCTCTTCGTTGTATCAATTATGTGAAGAGACCAGTAGTCCTTATAATACTCAACAGTCTTTTCACTAGGTTTTTCTAATAGGTCTAATTTTATGAGTCTATATTTCCGATAAGACAGTACTTCGCATCCGAAAAAATATGTAAGGCGGTTTCCTCCTTTTTCAAGCACAGCCGACATATTTGTTTATCACTTCAGTGTACCACATCAACGTTTCTTCCTGATTGCATGCTTCCAGCCTATATTGTAGCCAGCCTGAATCTCATACTGGCATCAATGTTGAAATCGTTAGTGTAAAAACGACCACTTGGACTTGCCAGCTGAACGTCACCAGAAATGGTGACATAAGGTGGGAAGCACGATATCGCCCTGTCTCGTGCTGTGCAACGCAAGTGATATTTGGGCTGTTAGGGGAGGTTTAATAATTTTTATAGTTGGTATAAATTGAACCGAACTTCCCATTTGACAATCTAGAATCATATTTTTCGATTAGCACGTCACTAACACCCATGACACAAATACTTTTCAGACTCAGCCTACTCCTCCTCCAACCGTTCAGACACCAACAACAGCGAGACCTACTGATAGTACACCATACTGGCCAAATTGGGTAAGTAACTTAATTATATAATACACTTCTTCGCTCTAGACCAATCTTCTCAAACACGAATTGAAATAATTCAATTCTTTCCAATAATTGATTGATAAGTTTATCATAATAGGACGGAAGATGGTATGGTGACACAAAATATTTGGTCAGTTGTACCAGTATTACATTTGGATTTTTGAAAAGTATATAATGAAATGTTACCGTTATTATATTTGCAATACTTTCAGTAAGGGAAAGGTGGCGCCATGCTGGTAAAATGCTAAAAAAATATTCTACACATTCATGAAGAAATGAAGAAAAGTTATCCGCAATGACATCTCCGTACATAAAACCTGACCTTAAAAATAGTACTCACTTCGGAGCGCTGTAAAATCTTAGCTAGGCCGCGTGTTCTTGAGCCCACTGTAGTCGGCGAACTCTGTGCTCAGGTTGTAGTCTGGGCACTCTTATTGGTCGGTGACACCTCAAACCTGTCGCAAGTATTCGTCTTCGTAATGTCGAGATCGATACTTGAACTCCCAACGCATGACTCATATCTCTTTGGAGTGCTGGTATTGCCATGGTCGGGTTTCTTCGGATAGTTAAGTGGATATAGCGGTTCTGCCGCTGATTAGTAACACGCCTTCTACCGCTTCTAGGTCCATCACGAAGAGGATTGGTCTGGAGATACCGGTTCCATACACGAGACACATCAACGCCAAACGCCAACTCTGTTTGCCACGAACCTTTGAGGATGACCTTCTTCAACTAAAGCCACTATTCTTGCACGGTCAATCTCACTTATGACTTGACGATTCATGTTTGTACTTAAAATCGTAAAAACAAATGTCTTGAATGTTAAAATGATCGCACTAAAAATTGTAAACATCCGTATATTGCAAAAAATTTGGAACATAATGAAATGGTAAACATTGATAAACAAGCCAACAAAAAATTGTTAGCGCAAAAAAATTCCTTCGCATCCGAAGAAGGTGATGCAAAACTTTTGAATCCATGTGTATATATAATTCGAAATACATTGAAAAAAATCAAACTTCTTCCAAACACACTACCTTACCATACCAAAATATGTTTTTGGTTTTTTTGTGTATACACTAGAGTGTTTATTTTGGAGAGAGGTAATTTTGTTTGGCTTTAGATAATGTCTTATGTCTTGACGATAATAATTATAATAAACAATAAAAAGTTTACTTTAGTAAAACTTTTGTGTTGCATGTGTGAATGAAGTCCGTAGAGACACCAAAACCAACCAACAACTATTTACCTACTACTACTACTACTACTACTTACCCCGCCAACTGTAAGGATTATGAAGAAAATAAAAAACAACAACAAGACATAGATGCTAGATATAAATTCAATACTGAAATTCGGGACGGCTTAGAGCAAAACTATCAACAAAGAAGTGAAACTCGAGAAAATGGAGTTGTAAGAGGTCAATATTCTTCTGATGATGGTAACGCATTTAGAACTACATACTATGTAGCTGATAAGAATGGATATAGAGTTATTGGGTGAGTATATATTCACTTAATATTTTATTTTCACTTATTTATGTATTGGGTTGTTTTTTGTTTCGATAATTTTTTTCGGTCCCATCTTGAAATTTTGTCGGAAATACCCCAAAAAAAACTTCCTGAGAGCTTGAGCCATTAATATTAATATATATTAAGTCATGGACCAAGGCGTGTCAAGATTTCCTATTGAAAATACATGATTTTTTATCTTTAATGATAAAACGTCCAGCACTCTGTTCTGCCGGAATCCTCTTCCAGAACAACAGCTGAACAATCCAATTGGTCCTGCCAGAGGGACGCTCTTTTTTAATTTAAATGTCCTTTCAGTAGGACGCAATGATCTTTCAACAGTACCGCGACATTTTCCTTAGGAGTCAGGAATAATTTTGTCAACAGTTCAAAATATTAATTAAAAATTAATGAATAGATTGAAAGTTATCTTATTTGTACGACATTGATAACTTATTTTTGACAAAAATAAATCTCACTAAAAAATAACAAAAAGTTAATTCTCAAATAATTGAAAAAACTACAAAAATTCTCATATAAATGAAAAAACTAAATTCTGAAATGAATAAGAAAACTAAATTCTCAAATAAATAAATAAACTAAATGCTTTTGCAGCCACGCGGTCGCCTATTTTAAAGCTCATCTTCACGCACGTCTATGCATTCAGGAGACAACAAGTTTTAATCTTCACTCTTAGTTACTAAACCGATTTTGATGAAATTTGCACAATAGATAGGCAACTTTTCGCGAAGATTCTTTTGAAACTATTTCCGTCCTTCTAGCAGTACCCATTATATTCGAAATCGTGTGAGAAATATCACGTCCTACCGGCAGGACGGTCTGTCCTGCCGGTAGGACGCCCGGAAGTTCTATCATTAAATTTCTATAGCTCAGCGACATTCCATGGCATCGCTTTGACCACAGACAGATATTTCTCGGAATTGAACGGTCTTCATAAGTACGGCAAAGTCGTAACTGACACCGGCGAGGTAGAAAGGGCCACTAAGCCTAATTTTACAGTGAAATTCGCATCTATCTCGTAAATGACAAGAGCTACAGGCAAACTTGTAGACAATTTAAGAGCCTTCGAATCATCCGGTTTGTCCTTGATCGAGGGGTTTGATCCTTCTACTCCAAGATATGATTCAAGGCTGTTTAAAAAACGATATTGCTCTTGATTCCTCAGATGCTTGCGTGTCGCGCTGGCCAATAAATACGTCTGATGAACAAGCTGAGAATCGGTTTATCAAGAGAGTACCCAATGTTTAGGTTATAATGAAAAATTCCATAATCTATTGTCAGTATTATATTTTCAAAATGGTAATTATAACATACTGTGTAGAACAGACAAATGGAATGATATACGTCACAGACGATGACGAGCACCAAGAAGGCTATTGAATGTACCATACCTTTTTTTCCCTGGAGCCGTCCCTTCGCCGGTACCACCTCAGCCTCCTGGTCTTATTGTGGATACTCCTAGTGTTCTGACTACAACCTATTCAGTCATTCCGTTCCGTGTATTAGCTCATACAGGTTCTTTGCTGGTTGGTTGTAGAAGTCTTCTGGAGTCATTTGGGGTCTACCATACAGTTTCTGCCTTCTGTGGTCCCCTTCTTCCCCGGGGAAAAACCAGTATATCTAAATGTATACGCTATAATTTATTACTTTCGTTCCTCCGTCGTTCGCCGCGCGTGTGCTCTACAAACCATGCGATAATATGTTATCCCAAGAGGTAGAATTAGAGGAAACTGTAGACTCAGAAGAAGTTGTTGACGGGGTAGAGCTAGAGGGAGTTCTAGACCCAGAAGAAGTTCTTGACCAAGAATCAGATGATGACTGGTGACGAACAGATTTATGTCATAATTGCAATGTATTTTTATATACTTTTTCATCAATTCACGGACAATTAACCCGCGAATCTCTTGTACTTTTGTTAAAAATTTTCTATGTAATATTTTAGTCTATAATGTATTATTCATGTATCATTATATTGGGTTCTCCCGTTGATAAATAAATGAAATAAATATATTTTTCTATAATAAATGAAACATGGAGAACGTTTATAATTCGTTATTCCAAAAACCTCAATCAGTCTGGTTGCATAAAATTTGCAAAAATTTGCGGAGAATCTGCAAGAAATTGTTGCTGAGTATTATGGGTAAATATTCTTCACTCTTGAGGCATTTTCAGTTTTCCCCACCAAAAGCCTAATGAACTTCAGTTTTTTGCCACATGTGCAAAGCTGATTGTTGCTAGATTCAGGTCCACTGGTGAGGTCCATCTCGCTAGAATTAATCTTATAGCCCGTTTTCCTAATAAGTATATCTCGAGGCCTCATCTGAGAGGAAAACAAGACCCTGTGAAAAATAAATATCCATCAAAAGTGTCTGCTTACAGGGTTTCTCATTTATGGCACCGAGGATTTTCCCAATCTGTAAAATGTGGTGGCGCCATCTACAATTGGTTTCCACATTCCAAAACATTGAAAATAATGGATTTCCAACACCCCCCAGCTCAAATTTTGTACAAAACTTGCATATTTCACAAGTCTCAAAAGTTCCGGTATTTCAACCCGATTTTTTTGCAGAAAATATCAATGTTGCGAAAAAAATCATGAGGGCCATTTTTGAAGAAAATGACCTGAACTTCAATTTTTATCTAAACCGAAAATCTCTAACTGCCATATTTTAGGAGATATTGACTGAAAACCTATTTTTCTGGTCTTTTGGGGCCATTTTCTCCGCCCTCGCACGCGTTTTCATGCAGAGCTTTGTCTCATGTTTAATGATGTACCAAATGCAACTTCCAACCGGAAGATGAAAACAGGGCGTCATTAATGGTAACTTTGCCTTTTTTCCTCCTTCATTTACTGGACTATAGGCCCGTTTAGTTTTGGAGTGAAATTCAATGTCCTTCGTGGCATATAGCCAGGGAAGTAGATGTTTGCTCTTATTGAACGGTGTTTGGTGTTTGATTTTCAAAGACTCTGTAAGGCGTTATTTGACGTCTATTCATACCACGCTTTATAAAAATGATAATTTATTCGCAGGAAACTGTAAATAAAGTGGATAAATAGGTATTGTTTTTTAAGCGTTATATAATAGATAATTATTCTTCTATTTCAGACAAGAAGCGGGGCCATCCAGAGTTCGTGTTCTTCCGAGAGTAGCTGATGTAGAAACTAGCTTAGACAATAGTTCGATGAAATACCGTATTAAAGAAGAGAATATCAGGCGTTGCAGTAAAACACAATAGTCAAATTCATTGACAGCACAATATAATTAATGATCAATTTTGAAATCCTGATGAATGACAAAAAATTTCAAATTAATAAACATCTTGCTTGTTATTTTCGGAGTAATTTTTAGAATTAAAAAGTGTTTTGTAATGCGTATGGTTTTATTTATTTGTAATATTAACAGTAAAAAAGCATATAATTATAGCTAGTATCATAATATATCGAACGTTAAATTAACGTCCAAATTCTAGATACATTGGAATAAATACATCTATTTATGCACTGCCATAGCGTTTTGCTGTCGCGGCGTTTTCTGAAACATGCCGTCGTGTTTTAGGAAACGCGACTTGTACAGTTGAAAGGTCATTTAGTAGCCTTAGGAGAATCAGAACCTAGTTGAGGTCCAGCATGTCTGAAGCTCGACTCAATTGCCTCGCAATGATGAGTAATATGCAGGCATTTACAAAAACTTGAACTTAAGAATAACGAATTAGCAAAGAACACTAGAAGACTGTTTCAATTGATCTTCTATGTAGATTTTTTGGTCGGTTTTCAATTTTTTTATTGAACTTTTTTTTCTCCTTAGTTCTTTTATGGTGCCGCCCCTAGCTTACGGCTGGCGACGCCTTTGATTATTTGAGTTCTATTTAAGTGATGTCCTGGATAAGGATGCATCATGTTGTTATATATCGAGAAAGCATCAGCCCCAACAACCCTAGATGGAAGATCAGGTACCTACATAAATAAGGACGTGGTAATGTGAAGAAAGTAGAAGAGCAGAAGCCTTCTAAATATTCTGCTTGAGGGCAGCATAGAAAAAATAGTGAAGCTCTGGAGAAAAATATTGAAAATTTGATTATTTTTTAAACGATCCTGTCAGCCAATCGTAATGATAGAAGAATTCAAATCGACCAATGGCATCAAAATTACACTGAAAATTTTTTGACAGTTCCAAGAACCAATCAAATTTCCTCATTTTTTAGCACATGAACAATTCCACCCAATCATGTCAACATTACACTGATAACAGACCATGGGCTGTTTTCACGTTGCTATGGACACATATTTATTTATTTCGATTTTGAAGTTTTCAAATATTTAATATTTCGAAATGTCACGATTTGGTTGTAATACTGAAGCAACAAATTTTCTATCCAAATAACCTTCGAACATTGATAAATGCTCAAAAATTTTTTGACAACTTTCTCAAGCTTGTTGCTTGTAGGCAACGGACCTCCGCCTACGGCGTCTGTCTCCAGGCAACAAGCTTTCGAAATCTGTCATAAAATTTTTTCGAACAATTATCAATGTCCTTGGGTTATTACTACTGAAAATTTGTTAGTAACAAATTACAGCGAATATTATTACTCTCATGTATTGAAAATCCCATATGAAGGGTAAATAATAAAATTTTTCACAGATAACAGGATCTTTATGGAACCAACTATGGAGGCTCCCCCATTAAGAACTGCCAATTAAAGACAAATAGGAAAAATTAAACAATTTTTAAAGGTGAACAGTTTCGAAAAACAAATATTCAAACGTTTAAAAGTAATAGGTGTTTGAACTAATTGAAAATGTTTATAAATAAACAATACATTATTGACGATAGTCATAATCTCCTGATTTGCTAGATTATCCTTGTAAATTACCCTTTGTTAATAGCATGCAAGTTTTGAAATGAAATAAAAAGTTGAGCCAAAAGATATAAAAAATTCTAACTCCATTTTAACATTTCTTTGTTTTATTATTGTTTATTTTATGATTTTGCTTTTTAGATCATTGTGCCATATTTAATTAATTTTGTAATCCACGGTGTTGGTATTTTTCTGTTTTCCAATATAAAAGGTGAAAGTGTCACTATTTCTCTATTTGTTCTTCAAACATAAGTTTTTATCTAATTCCGCTATGAAATGTGACACTTTAAGTATCTCCTTGACGTTAGGTAACGTCACATTTTTCATAACCTTCATATATCAGTTATGAAAAGTAGTTATGTAAAAACTTTACGTAACTTATGTTTCAACATAGAGATACCACATGAGTTTCAAAGAATAATCTATTAAATGGGTACTGTCAAAACTGACAATTATTTCATTATTTAAACTGACAATTACCCCATTATTTTAATTCAATAGTATTTTAAGATTTATAAACATTGAAAACAACATTATTCAGGACACAGTTATTAAAAGTAAGTCAATTATCTGGGTGAATACATCATAGTAACAATACTTCTAACACCTTTTGAATCCACTTTAATATTATCATTGTAATTGAAGATTTTATTAAATATTATGGAAGCGCGGAATTAGATAAAACGTTGTACGTAAACACGTTATGAAGAGAGCGACATTGTTCAACTTGCGTAATTTGCAGAACTCGCTGGCACTCGTTTTGGCAAATATTACGCTTGTTGAACAATATCGCTCTTTTCATAACTAATTACGTAAATATCTATTATCTCTGTTAATAAAGTCATATTATCCAATTGAAAATAAATGTTTTCATTACCTTGCAGAACATGCTAAACCTTTTCAAAACTACTTAGGTACTCAATTATATTTCTTAACTATTGTATTGTTGCTAGGATTTTTTTTTCTATATGCCATTGAAATACATGAAAAAGAAAACGATTATTTTATTGTGTTGTTTTTGATAATGAATAAAAATATGAAAACTGGTTAATTATTGTTTAACTTTTTCTCTTCTGGCATTATATAATCCATTTTTCAAGTTGACTATTTGAATGTTATCATTGTACTATCAATCAAGTGAATTATCAAAAAATGAACCATAAATGCCATTATGCGATAAAAGTAAAATTACAGTTATTTTGAATATTCCGCCAAAAATTGTAAAATTGCAGGAATCTTCTTTTTTGGCTGTTAGGGAAGAGCTCAACCATTTCACACGTGTTAAAGTTACTGCTCAGGCTCTCAAGGTGGCGTCTTCCGTACAATTAATGTGCCACATGAAGCATCACGGGTCAGGTGCCCATCTATAAGTATGTTATCAAAGGTAATAATACCACGAGTGCTTCAAATTTTATCGATAATTTTTTCTTTTCCACGAAAACTTGTTTATTTGGCAAAAATATGAAAACAAACCGATTGATAAAATCACGAGTCCGTTAGGATGAGGGATTTTATCCAAATTCGGTTTGTTTGAATGTTTTTGCCTCAAATAAACAAGTTTAAGTAATGAAAATAAAAAATTATGTGATAAAATTTGAAGAGCGAGTTGTATTTGGGAGGATTATTTTTTTCAACAATTAAAAAGTTTGTATTACCTGAATGTTCAATATTCCCTTGGATGATGGTACTGAATCAGTTTGTGTTCATTTTTCAATGAACGTCGAAGCACTTTTAGTTGTCAATAATGACAAATTCAAAGTAAAATTTTGACGTTTCGATGTAAGCAAGGTTTTATCGATGAGGAAGCAGAATTATCAGTATAATACCTAATGATTGGCTAGAATAATCTATTGCTATTGGTTAAAACCACCAAAATGTCAGATTTTGACAAGTGAAAAAAATAATCTATGGTAGTAACCTTTATAAATGGATAATAATTGTATACGCTGCTTAAACGCAAACGGATTTAAATTTTTTAAAGTACTTGGTAAATGTTTATACAGTTTGGGTGAAAAAAAAAACTTCAATTTTCAGTTTCAGTCAACGAGTTTACCATATAACGACTTATTTCCATTGAAAGAGCATGCTAAAAAACTCAGTTCCTGGAAATTACTGAATTTCCTAAGAACTTGAGATTACCCCAAAAAAATATATTCTTACTTAATATATTATATAAACAAATACAAATAACTGGAGAGAACCCTATTTAGTGGAAAGATGTCAATCCCAAAAAAAACTCCCAATGTCCTTCCAATTATCTCCCAATTTCATCAATTTGATGCATTGGAAAGCTTTTAGAAAAATGGTCAGCAATTGGGCAATTAGAGGATAAAAATCTCCTTTCAAAAGAAAAAAGTATACAATGGACCACGTTGTTCTATTGAACCATTATTTTAAAAACACTTTTGCAAATATATCTCGTATTTATTGTTTCCATTTTTGTGACATTGAAAAAGCTGGAGATTTGGAATAATGGATAATTCGTACAAATGGGGGTTGAAAGAGGTTACTTGGTTCGTTCAAAACTTGAACTTGAACATTCCGAGTGGTGGTGAACAATAAGTCATCTCTAACACATGTTCCAGAAATGGTGTGTCTCAAAGCTCAAATCTTAGCGTTTTACTTTTCCTTGTTGCAATAAACGGTATAGTGGATATTATTCCAGTAGAGGTTCAGAAAAGTTTATATGTAGATAACCTAGCCACTCACCGGCAATAAATCTCGGTCATCTAAAATTTTACTGAAGTTCGTTGTACAAGAGCTTTCGTAATTTTTCATCGATATATTCAATTGTTTCTACGCCAAATGGTAGATAAATTCTCTGGTATTAAAACAAACTCTCAAAAAAGTGGATAGCTTATTTATACAGGGTAAACAGCAAACATGTATTTGTAGTCCAAGTTCTTAACACTCTGTAGAATAGTTCGGGAAATTTGTAGAGTTTACGTTTAGTTGATGACAAAAACCATCCTTTTCGCCATCTTTCAGTTTTTATTTCACCTTGATATCTTGATTTCTTTTGAAGATACACGTATTCAGATAAAAGCCTGGAATTGATTTAGGGTAATAATTTAATTTGCAATGTTTTAATATTCAACAGTAATTTGTAACAAAAAGAAAAACACCTCAAAACAACATGCTTGAGGAAAGTTATAGCAAAACTATTAAAATTTGTCAATGTCCGAGGTTTATTCGGTAAGATAGTTTTTTATACAAATAAATACTTTGAGGAGTATTATCCTCTATTAATAATAAATAAATTATTATTTTTGTTTCCAAATCTCGAATCCGACATTTTTTAAAACTATTGACAAGTTCACTTATTCACAAAAAATATTTTTTAATAACCTTGGAAACGCTGCGGCATTAATGATAATGACCCATGGGGTTCTTATCAGTGTAATTGATTGCTAATTGGGTATTTTTGAATACGTGACTAAAAATACACAGTCTTAATAGGTTTAAGAGTCAGGCTCTTTCGCCAAAATATGAAAATAAACTCATACTTGAATAAAAAATTATCGGGGATAATATACCTAGTGCATTTAATTTTTCCGGAAAAATTCGGAAAAACGAATTTCTTAGTAATTTGTTTTAACAAATAACAGGAAAAATTAGATGCACGAGGGATATTTGGTAAGATTATTTCCCGAGTTAAATAAACATTTTATTTTAATACAACATGTTTGTTTAATTAAAATAATAAGAACAATAACTTGTCAAACTTGCATGAAATTTTTTCGATTTTCTTTCCGGAAAAACTGCTGACAGCTAAGTTGACAGTTGTTAAGTAATTTTTCCACAAGTTATAGGTCCGATGCTGTAAAGCAAGAGGTCAAGGAACCAGAAGGAAGAAGACATTTTAGGTTATTGCTATATTATATTATGTAGATACTTTATTAGTGGGTTTATATATTTATCATTTTTATTCGAAAAATGGATGGCGTTTGCATTTTCTGGATTTTTTGCATGTGGATCTAAGTAATAAATTAATTTCTTTATTTAGCCTGTAATAGGCAATGAAAAGGTCTTTCGGTATACCAAACGGATTTTGTGAATCACGTAATATTTTTCTTTCTATACGCATATAATTCTTGAAAAATTATTTTAAATTATAACCTAATTTGGCTTATTTTTTTGTTTCAATATTGCTAGTACACACCGTCCCAAAAATGGGATTATATTGATGTTCATTTTGACTCATTTCATGAAAATTTACAATTCAACTTATAACAAACAGGGTCAAAACACTCCTAACGTCGAATATTTTGGTCGGCGTTATTTTAACAGAGAAAATGTTATTATACATAGATGTAAGTTACATCAAAAGCATCTATCGACCTTGAAAATTTACAGCGCTGTTACCACTAACATTTTTGTAAGAATAAGCCCATAAAACCAAAATAGTTCGTACTATTAACAACCAATTTAATCTTGTGAAACTCCCAGCCATCTTGGAGAAAACCACATTTTTCCCTAAAAATCTGAATTCCCTGAATCTGAATCATGTACAAGATGGTTTGAAGTGTACATTCAAAAAATTTCAATGGAAGTTTTTTTCAAATGGGAGTCCCTGTGTATTTATCAATAGATCCTGAATTCAATCCATTTCAACTTTGCTATTTATTCTCTGAACCTATTTTTCGTCGTTTGAAAGATATTTAAAGATACACATTTTTGGTAAAAATCTAAGTAACCGTAAGTTCTCGTTTAATAAAATGTCAGAATATTCATTGTTTCCATAGTTTGAATTCACCTTTAATGGTTTATTATGTTTTTAAGCTTTGTGCGTTAAGTAACAATTAATTTTACTAGAAATGAATTAATTGACATGATTTTTGTTTTGGGAGAATCCGACAAAACTGTGTATTAGCAAAAAGAGTTTACAATCAACGATATCCTGAGCGACGCATTCCAGATAAAAATAGTTTAGAAAAATTGCTTGCCTGACTTAACGAACTTAGATTTCAACCAAAAAGGTTTTTTTAAAAAACTTCAAACGAAGAAAAATAGTTACAGAGAATAAATAGCAAAGTTGATGAAGATAAAACTCAGTATTTATTGACGAATATTTATACAGGGTGTCCTTTTTGGAGAAACATTTATGGAAAGTTCAGGAATATACCATCCTGTACAAAATAAAAATTTCAAACTTAGTTTAAAAAAATCTTCGGCCCTTTGTCTTTGACTTTTGATAATTTGGAAGCTTTGGCTTTAAATCTTATAAAGTTGCGGGTTTTTTAAGGGATGTGCATGTAGATTAAAATTTTTGGAGAAAGGTGTTTTTCTCCTATAAATTTGGGAGTATATATTAATAAGCAACTAAGTATTTCGGTTTTGGAAATATGAAAAAAAGTTTGGCATTCTATTTAAAAAATTAAAGTCGTTTGCCTAGTTTACTAATCAACCAATACATAAACAAAACTTTGAGTTGTTTGATTTTAATTACCCTCAACATCTATCTATCAAATAAATACGTTAGCTATACACAATAAGATTTATAGAACTACGACAGAGGTTTGCTGGACCCTAAATAGAAAACATTGCGTCATTAGTAGGTACCTTTATTAGTTATAATCATTTTTTCGTCACCCTTGTGCAGGGGGCAATTAATAGCTGTTTTTGGCAAGTTTGTAATTTTTCACCATACCAATACAATTCAGATTCCTGAATAATTTTATTAAAATAAATACATTTTGAACCATAACCTGAAAGAAGTTTTGGCTGGGGACATAAAGCTAAAAATATTGAATAACATTAACAAGAGTAATTACGGAAAATTCATTTTCTTACAACATTTCAAATTTGAATGAAAGTTTATAATGACCGATAATTATTTTACAATCACACGTTTATCGATTATAAATAGACTTTCAATTTTTCGAAAATATAAAAAGGTTTCCAAGTTTACAAGTGTTATTTCAGTGAATCCCATTGTCCAGTTAACATGTACAAGTTTGTAGTCGTTTTATTTGCTGTGCAAATGGTCAACGTGTTCGCACAAGAATACATTATCAATGGAAACGTGAGTTGAACAAAATTATTTTCATGTCGTATAAGATTTTTCTTTTTTAAAAAATAATTCCATTTTTCACTTTTTCCAAAAATGTTTCTACAGGAAGCTCAATTAAATATTATTTTTTCACTTGGAATAGGTTATATTAATGTATTTATTATATAGAATAATTGTGGTTTTTAAGTGAAGAAAAATACAAGAAAATATAATCAAAGAGTTTTGTCCACAACCACCTAATAATAAGTCAACATTTTACCTCCTAACTAAAGATATATGGTACCCATATAACTGTCGTGAATTATGGTTCATAATTCACGACTAGAGATGGGGGTACAATATGGAATAAACTATTAAATCTGTGTATTTTGTTCAGGAAATTTGTTTCTGACATATATCGTATCTATAAAATATTGTAATTTTTAGTACCTATTGATACTTTTCATAACGATATTTTCCAATATTAAGTATTTTAAAACAATATATTTATAACGGTACGTTGTATTGATACTTTCTACAGTATCGCCCATCTCTAAATTTGTCAAATTATTTGAAGTAGCTGCCACAAACATTTTGAGGTTAGTAATATGCCAAATCGCTACTGACTTTTATTTATTAATAAATAAATTAAGTGTCGTGGACAAAGTATAGTATTCTACTCGCAATTTATGGCCATAATTCACGTCACCCATCGTGAATTATGGCTATAATAAATTGCTCGTTTAATAATATACTATAAATATGTTATCTAGGGTATTATATTTAGTATTTTAACATGTTTTATTTTTGGGAGTGTCCGTTTTTGGCCGTATTTTCAACCATCTGGCAAAATTATTGATATTGATCGTACAGATCCGAGAGGTGGGAGTTTTTTTGAAAATTTCTTGAATTTTGACTCATTTCAATCACAGTTGACCGTTGAATCACACCTCCATAATAATTTTCCGAGGCGGGTAAAAAATTTTACCTAAAAGACAAATGTTGACCAGACTATTATGCGTATTTTTATTTTTAGACTGTAACACGTGAAGATCTTCTTGCCTTGGTGAAGGATGGATTAATTGGTAGAATATCCGTTGATACTGTGAACGAAACGGTGAGTATAATTTTCCAAATATTGAGAAATGTATACGTGGGAACAACGAAAGCACCATTGTGTAATGAAAGTATAATTTTTTATGATACGTTTTAAATGACTATTTAGCTTCATTGCCTTTAAATTGCCTGTTTCAACTTGGAATATTTGAAACAGTTTTTTATTATGTAGGTAATTGTAGGTAAATTAAATTTGTGGAAATTATTCATAGCTTTTAAATAAGTCGTTAAAAATCTGGACATAATTACCCAAAAAAAGTTACAGGTAAGGATGATTTTAATACTTGCCAGCTGCCAACTGGCTGCGAAAAAATCATTTGGTTGAAATATTGTATATGTAGCTAAATTCAAATGTATGTGAAATTTTTTAATTGTAGAAGTTGATATCAAAATTTAAAATATCAACAGTTGGTTTTTCCGAGGCTGGAATCGTAATCAGCGTCCAAAAAACACTTACCTATAAATTTTGATGAAAATTAGGTATTTCTCTAGTCATTCAATTTGTTTATTTATCGTTTATAACTAATTACGGGCTAATTACCACACAATCAAACTTGTATTATCGAGCAATCAACAACTTTCTTAACTTTCTTAACAATTTACAAAAAGCTTCAAGTCGATCCAAGCATTTTCGAATTATTTTTCGATATCACGAAAATTTTTACTCAATTGATGGGATTAAGACATTTTATCAAGATATAATTTATTCTTGGTTGGAATCATTTGTACCCGTAAAACGATATAAAACTAGTAGTTATCCATCTTGGTTTATTTTTGAATTTCGACAATGTATCACTCAAAAAGAATATAAATTATATGGCGGTACACAGAATTATGAGAAATTTTGTATATTATTACGGAAGCAATGTTAAGAGTTGATAAATGAATATAATCTATGTTTTTTTAATAAAATTATCAATGGTTACGTGCAGAGTCCTCAAACACGAAACTTTTTAAAGTAGGATAACAAGGATGTTGAGGTCTGCAAATGAATACAATTGACAATTAAATCTTTTCAATCCTTCACTTCCGAAATTTAAATTTGCTACCAAGGATTTGCAATAGTCCTGTATTATATTATTTTATTTCTCTTTGGTTTTATACTTAAAAAATAGTTCATTACGTTGTTTCATTTGCAATTGCATTTTGTATCTGACATGTTTTATCACAATTTTATACACAATTGTTTATTGAAATGGATATTTCCGTGAATAAATAAATCTATATTTTAGGGAACTACTGAGACTAGTCGTCCCGTAGAGCAGCCAGTTATAATAAATAGGGTGAGTAGCTTTATGAAATTTTCAATTATTTAAAAAAAGTGTCTATCAATCGATAGAGAAAGCAGATGTTTTTATGTTGAAAACTTGCTTGGCATTGGTAGGTAGGTAGCACTTAGGGAAGGAGCATTTAAACTCATTGTAACATTTTGATTGGTTAGCTTCTCATTTATCCAACAAGAAAAAAATATTTCTCTCCGATTGGCAGCAAATATTAATTTTGCTGAAACATATCAATCAGCAAAGTATTACTTTTCCTGCCTAGGCAGCAAAGTGGGTACTTTTCTGCCTAGGCAGCAAAGTGATTATACTCAATTGGAATAAAACATTTGACGTAAACATTTATTACCAATTATTACATAACACCTTTAACAAGAATTTAAAAATATATGGTTAATTGTTATTAACATTGATGGTAAAATTACTACAATTTTGAACGAATAGGCCACCTTTTCTTTCCTCAGATAATTTGCAAATACAATATCCTCCTATATCATTATGAACAATCGGAGAAAAAATTATATGTTCAGCTCGGCAGCAAAGTAGATTGACTGCCTTAGCTGAATTCCTAACCTCGCTACGCTCGGTTTATTTGGCAAAAACATTCAAACAAACCGAATTTAGATATAATCCCTCGTCCTAACGGACTCGTGATTTTATCAATCGGTTAGTTTTCATATTTTTGCCAAATAAACAAGTTTTCGTGGAAAAGAAAAAATTATCGATAAAATTTGAAGCACTCGTGGTATTACCTTTAAGAGAATTAGAAAAATAATCGATTTCAATATTTCCACCCTTGATTCTAAGAGGAATGTTTTCGTAAAAATAACTTTAATTGTTACTGTTACGTTATAGGTAGTACTCTAAGTAAATCTTTCGTATTATTGACCTTATAAATTCACTCTATTGTATGTTCTTACGATAAAGGTGTTATTATCGTAAAAAACACGGAATTATTACCAAGGATAGGTTATAGTTCCTAAGAGTAGAGTATTTATGACTTAAATTGTTAGTTGGGTACTGTAATGTATGTGAAACTTGATGTAAAAAATAGGAATTTACTTAGAAACTTATAGGTATTATTAACAAAAAAATAGATCTGTACCCAGTATCCTATTATAATTCTAAATGCTTTTATTTGTATATATATATAAGTTTATTGGAAAAATTCGAAAATGGACAAGGATAAGCATACTGATCTTGTCAAGAAAAGGATACTAGGAAAACCAAACTGGATTCGAACAGAGTCAATAAGACATATTAAACTAACTAATTTTATTATTTAAATATATTTAATATTTGATTTTTTAAACTTTTATTTGTTTTATTAGAACATCATTGGAACCGATAACGACAACTTAAAGCCCATTTATACTCCTAGTGTAACACCAGTAGCGGAAGACATTTCACCTCCAAGATTCAGCGGTAACGAGAAAGTCGATCAGGTAAGTGTTTTAACTTTTTCGGCTCACTTCTAGTGGGGACTTTCACAATTAAAATTGAATATATCAATAGTGTCCCTTATGTATATTTATACTTATTTGGATCCTCCTAAGAGGACTGGTCATGAGGGGATGTCCACAAGGAGGAGTCTTATCACCCCTTCTGTGGAACATAGTCCTAGACACCCTGATTAATCACCTCAACAACAATGGATTCTACACAATTGCATACGCAGATGACAAAGTTATCTTGCAGACTGGCAAATTTGTGAAAACACTGTGCGATAGAGCGCAGGATGGGCTTAAATTAATTGAAACATGGTGTAAGGATAACTCACTGTCGATCAATCCCAGAAAGACTGAGATGGTTTTCACCAGGAAAAGAAGTTTATCGGGTTTAAAACCTCCCGAAATCTTCAAAAGCAAACTAAACTTTTCGGAAGAGGTGAAATACCATGGTATTACCCTCGACAGGAAACTAACATGGAACTCTCATCTACACAGCAGAGCAAAAAAAAAACATATGTGGCTTATGAACAGTGTCGGAGGACAGTGGGACGCGCATGGGGTCTGTCACCCCGTGTGGTCACCTGGATCTACACTGCAATAATAAGACCCATGTTAACGTATGGAGCAATTGCATGGGGACCGAAGGTTCTACAAGCAACGGCCATCCAAAGATTATATCAAATACAGCGAATGGCTTGATTAAACATCACAGGAGCCATAAGAACAACATCAACCGCTGCAATGGAACTAATTACTGGTCTGACCCCTCTGGACCTGTACGTCAAGGAGGTTGCGTTAATGGCCATGGTACGATTGCGCACGGCTGGTGTAAACCCCGAAGTAGGAGTGGGCCAATTGAGGTTAAGCCTATGGCAGGAAGCGCTTACTGCGCTACCACTGCTGCAGGCAGCCAACGTGCAATTGAACCCAGGTTTTTGTTTAACAAACCCTACAAAATACAAATAAAACAGAAGACAGAGCCAGATGCTGCAAATGCAATACGCATATATTATACAGATTCAAAATGAAAGAAGGCTCAGGATATTTAGTTCTGTTGTAATTGTCAGTATTTAATGGAACTGTTAGAAGTCTATGTATCATAATACTGAAAGCTGCTAATTTATGACTGAATGGGTGGGTGGACTGAACTATTATGAATTGTAATGTCTGTATGTGATGGTTTGGGAAATATAGAAAAATCATGTTTATTATTTATATTTGAAATTTCAAGGTCTAGAAAGTTTATAGACTTATTTTGTTCCATTTTACGGTGAATTTAATATTTTTATGTAATTTCTCAAAATGGCAACTGCAAATATCCGAAAAAAATATGCATGTAGATACGTATGTTTTACTTTAATTTGCGTCAAGAACAACCTTAACTAAGTCCTTCATTTTCTGGCTACTTGGGCTAATAGTCGCGAAAGGAGTGTATATTGGCCGAGATCTGTACCCCTCATTCTGTTAAAATTCTTCAAGTGTATGGATGCTTTAAGTTAAAGTTTATTGGAAATTAAATGGAAAAGAGCAGATACTAGCACTTAATTGATTTGGATGTGTGATGAGAAGTAGTTTTTCGCTATACAACTGCTCATAGTTTTAAATTGGATGTAGACTAAGTACAGGTTTAAAGCAAACTTTTTAGCTAAGAAAAATTAGACAATAGACAATGTCTTCTCAAGAAAGGGGTGCTAGGGAAACCAAACTGGATTGGATCAGAGTCAATGAGACACATTAATCCAACTAATTTCGTCATTTTAATTTTATTACTATTAAATGTTATCAACTCTTATTTTTATTTAATTAGGACTTCATTGAAGCCTACAACAAATTCTTGAACTTCATTGCTACTTCTAGTGTAACACCAGTAGTGAAAGACATTTCACCTCCAAGATTTAGCGGTAATGTCAAAGACGATGCGGTGAGTATTTCATTTTTTCTAGTTTACTTCTAGTGAGACCTTTCCACAATTAAAATTGTATATATCAACAGTGTCTTCAATCTTTTTTGATGATATTTTGGATTTTATTTGTTGTTGGGCTATTGTAGTTTCCCACTGCGAAATTTTCAGATCTAATTTGATTGTTTGAGTCCACAGTGATTCTTAAATGTGTAAAATCGAATGAGAACGTCTTTAAACTGAGTTTTGTAATATACAGGGTGTACCAACCTTACGACAAACTTCGGTATATGGGTAAGAGATATCAAAAAACGTTATCAACAAAAATAGATGTGTTGAAGGTCCATATTTTGAAATTATATCGAACTATACAGAGTGCTGCATAACTCCGTTACAAACCAAAAATATGATTTTTCAAATGGGAACACCTGTATATTATACCGAATTCGGATTGGTTACATTTTTTTGAAGCTTTTGATATAATGTTTTACCACGTTATACAGAGTCCTTCCAAAGATATGGACACGTTTATGTGAAAATCATAGGTAAATCAACGCTCTGTAGCTTGTTGTACGTTGAAGAAAAAAATGCATTTTCCCAAACAGAGTGTTGTAATATGATGCAATATCTCCGTATCCTATTAAATTTCAATTATATTCTCTCTTGAATACAGGGTGAACGGAAACTCGAACCTGTCATTCATTCAAACGTTTGGGTTGTGCTCAACAGCCCGGGCACTTGACCTAAGTCATTGTACCGTAACCTGTCATTTTCTTTCTTCTTTCAAATGGAACACCCTGTATTTTATAGCAAAAATAAAATCTTCTATTATATAACTTTAATTTTTGTCAAGCATTCCCTATACCCAAAGTTTATAAAAACACAGTTATTTTGTAATATTTATTGTAAAATATAATTACTGACCTATTATGTTTAAGCATTAAACGTTGTATGTAACAAAAAATCCTAATTAATAATAAATCTCAATAAACAATTTATTCTAAACAAAACTAGCCACCAAAAGTATAATCCCAACCGTAATATTAAAGGTTCAAAATGTTCACCGTTAACATCAATGCAATGCTGCAGAATAGTTCAAATGATTGACTAACATTTCTCAGCATATCAACGTTAGCAGATCGAAATGCCGCACTAATTATCTCTTTCATGTCATTTCTAATAGCCGGGGGGTTTTATAAACTTATTCCTTACAAGACCCGAAAAAAATAAATATACTTTTGTTAAATCTTGTGACTGAGCTGACCAATCAGTTGAGCCCCATCTTACAGCATTGTATTGATGTTAACGGTGAACACTTTGAACCTTCAGCTGAATATTACGGTTAGGATTATACTTTTGGTAGCTAGTTTTAATTAGAATGAATTATTCATTAAAATTTATCATTAATTAGGATTTTTTGTTACATACAACGTTTATTGCTTTCACATAATATGTCAATAATAATAGTTTACAATAAATATTACCAGATAACTCTGTTTTTATAGACTTTGGGTATAGGGAATGCTTGACAAAAATTGAAGTTACATAATCGAAGATTCTATTTCTGCTATAAAATACAGGGTGTTCCATTTGAAAGAAGAAAGAAAATGACAGGTTCGAGTTTCCGTTCAATGCCTTTCAATCCGAATTCGGTATAATATACAGGGGTTCCCATTTGAAAAATCATATGTTTGGTTTGTAACGGAGTTATGCACCACTTTGTATAGTTTGATATAATTTCAAAATATGGACCTTCAACACATCTACTATTTTTGTTGATAATATTTTTTGATATCTCTTAAAATAACCCATATATACCGAAGTTTGTCGTAAGTTTGGTAAACCCTGTATAATTTCAGTCCTGGCTAGTACTCATAAATCTTTTAACACACAAATTTCGGTAAAAGGAGAGCCGTGCACTTTTTTGAATACACTAACTTTATAAAATAACAATAACATAATAACAACTAGGTACTAAAATTACTTGAACAAGCTTGAACGTTAATGAGCATCAAATTAGTGCTATTAAGACACGGGTATGAAAAATATAACAAGCTGAAGGTGGATAAAAGTGTCTCAATAACCATTCATGCGAGTTGCATATCCTATTATCCTAAAACCATAATTCAAATTCTATTTTCTCGATGTTCCTCGTGGTATATTATTATATATATATTTATTTTTTTTGAGAAATCAAACCACAATCATTTTCATGTTTTGATCTCTTATTCTCACCCTTATTAGTGAGAAGCGAAGCAAGATCTTGCGTTCAAAATATTTGTCTTGTTCATTACTTTATGTGCGCTGAATCCCATTGAATATGTTCAGGATGTTCGTAAATACTTGACCCAAATGTACTTCAATTTACTTTTCGTGTTTATTTAATCGGATTTTTAATGGTGTAGATGTTTCACCTAAATGAAATTTGTCACATCCAGAGAATATTTATTAAATGCAGTTTTTGGAGATTTTTCTTCAATTTTTGGTTCAGTTTTTGTTAGTATGGATCTCAACGTATTGTTAGATTAGATTGTTTGAATATTATCACATATTTCATTGATTAAAGATCTGTCAAATTGGTAGTCATTGAATCCTGGGCGCAGAGAAAACTTTTCTTCACTTTTAATTATTAATCACTTTAATTTTGTTGAATGAAGAGTGTCAAAAATGTCTTCTTCTTTGCAAAACAGACTTACCAGTCACAGTAGGATTGTTTATATAATATTGCCATACCTGAAACGGAAAATTTGATATTAATACTCTAAGAAATTTATATTCATATTATTATTTAAAACTCAATTATTTACTCTTCACTGATTCTTCACGTACTCACAAAGATAATATTTTGGATGTGAAAGCGGTCACAATCTATATATACAGGGTGTCCCACGACGATTAAGACAAGTGATATATCAGAATTGGGCAGTAGTAGATAATTATAATTTTGGGGGTATGAATTAGAGCAAATGCTGCATCTTTTCTTGTTATTGTGTTA